>JAADVW010000026.1:0-107240 GCA_023335875.1 Elongisporangium prolatum
CCCCCCCCCCCTCCACTCCGTTCCCCCCAGCCGACAAGTGTCCATGGACTTCCCAGGCCTCGTCCGCCGCCTATCGGTTTCCAACATTACCGATCCGCCAGTGCGCAACTCACCTGGCCTGACTGTGGACACCAACGTGCTCAAGAACTACCGCTCGAAGATGAACTCGCTGAGCTCGATCGCCACGAAGCAGAACTCGCTGGAGCCGCAGTGGCAGGATGGTGACCATAGCCCCGAGCCTGTGAGCCGCTCTTCCACGCCGGTCTCGGCGCGCAGCAGCACAAGCACAGAGCACGATGACTACCACCTGCGCCGCCGACGAAGCAATTCCGAGTGTCTGCTACTAGCCAAGAAGGGTGGTCAGGAACTGCCCGGTCAGTGCAAAGAGTATATCTCCAGTGTCAAGCAGATCCTAGCGCGCAGTGAAGACACGCGACCAGAGCTGCGTCGCCGTAGCAGTGCTGCTCAGCTGAAGAGTGCGTCCATGTTCAAGTAAGATGACGAAGCCAACCCTCGATCGGATCAGGACGGTTGATGTGCCAAGTGTATGATGATTTGGAGTATGAACGCTGTAAACAGCGGTGTATTTAGGAGTTGTACAGGGCGAGTCGCTGCCGTCCGCTTCCAGTCTGCCGGGTGAATGAGCAGATTGGTGAAGCGGATAGCGGATGCTCTGCCCAAAGAGGAATATATTAGTTACGGTACTTTATTATTTGAAAAAGAACGCAATCTTCATTTCCATTTTACCTATTGTTCATGACTTTTACTACGTAGTACGTCATGAACAATATTTAGTAGCAGTAGTATGTACTGCAGTACTGATCATACTACTGTACAGTAGATAATTACATGGGATGGCTGCATATCCAGGTTGCTGGCAGCGCGACTAGCTCCGCTTCGTCCTTGGTCGAGACGGCGCACATGGGCAGACAGCAGAGTGCGCACTCATACAACCGCCACCTCTGGGCCTTGTTCTTGGTCGTCTGCTGCAACGGGTGTTCACTGCTGCTGTGCTGCATAGCTTGAGTGTCCCGCTGCGTGGATCCACCACCGGATCTGGAACCAGTCGCCTTTCGATACGGCCGCTCGACCATGCCCTGCACAATAGTGGGGCCATCGTCCTCCCGACTCACTAACAAAAAGTCGCTAGAGCCTTTATCTCGACGGCCGTGCAGATTCAGCCATTTCTTGCGCTTCCGGTCGGGCGCATGGGCAGCTGCTGGGTTCGTTGTCGACATGCGAGGGCTCAGGATGTGGGACGTTGAGGCGATCGCAGTGAAGTCTGCTGTGGTCATGGCCGCCATGACAGACGGCAGCCGCATGACGCTGTCCATGGGAACTGAGCGCCAGGCCACCGGGTCCTTTGCCGAGTCCATAGGCTCTAGCAACCGCGTTTCGCTGGGCTCGAACTCGCGGAAGAGTGTCGTCATGGACACTTCGTCTTGGTCTGAACTCTGGACTGGAAATGGACGGAAACAGTTGCAAGCGCTGGCCAAATCACTGATGCAGCTGCACTGCGGCTGGTCCAGAAGAGCTGTGAGCGGCACAGCCAACACCACAAACCCACATCGGCAGTGGAACACGCGTCGCCGACTCACTTCGCGCTCGACGGCGCGCAACGAAAAGCAGCTCTGCTGATGCTCCCGCATGTAGACCACGAACTGATTAAGCATTGCTCCTTGAGGTGCAGACGCAAACAAATGCGATGCCAGGTCACGCCGAGCGAAGACGCCAATGGCATCCATGGGTGAGAGAGAGCAGCAGGTCGAGAAGAAGACCAGCAGAATGCTTGTGAGAATGTGGTCCAGAGTCTGGATAGTGTCGCCATGGCTGCCCATTGCCACCAAAAGCACTCGATCGACCTGCTGACGTAGTCGCCGTTGAATTAGTGGCATGATCAATGGCGCATCCGCGAGTATCTGACGAAGCAGAGCGCCTGGGTCACTCGGAGCTCTCCATGCGCTGTTGAGGAAAATGCAGGTGCGTCGTTCTTCTTCGTCAACGTCGCTCAGCAGACTGACGGGAGATACAGGCGAAGCAGCCATTGGTGCGCTCTGCTGGAACCGATCGCAGTCTTCGTAGGCCGCAAGCGTGGCGTCCTCGAAGCAGACATACACAAAATGGTCGTACGAATCCTCGCACTGAGCTTTGACTTGGTCCATGGCCATGGCGATCGCCCCCGTGGTCTCCCAATGCGGCTGTTCGCTCGGCTTGACCTGGCCCAAATGCAGATTGCCAAACAGTCTGCGAGCCATGACCACTGCTGATCCATGGCTGCTGTTGTGACTTGCACAAACAGGAACGCAGCCACTAGCAGCTATGTCGTCAGACCGAGCTGGCTCCACTGCAATCGGTGCTTCTACTGCCTGGTTTTCGGGCCCTTCATCACTTCGCAGTTTGTCCATGTATTTCTGATCTGAAGGAGTGATCGAAAGCGCTAGAACTCGCGACAGCAATGTATCCGACCGGTTCAACAGGACTGAAAGCGATGGCCGATCCCCTGGCAGCCGGATCAGGATATCTTGCACCAAAGCAATGATTTCCCGGGCGATTTCAACTTGCTGCTGGTCGTCTTGTGCTGGTTTCAGAGCTTGAAACAGGGCCTGCTCGTGATCTTCACGTAGCGCACTGCTAGCTGTTATCTCTAGCACGAGATGGGCGTAGAGTCCGGCCCAATCGTCTTTTTCAAAGATCAGTTGCTGCGTGATCATCTCGTATAGCAGACACCCCAGCGACCACACGTCACTAGCAAACGTAATTAATGTCTTCCGTTGACTCTCTTCGCTGCCCTTAATAGCCAGCATCTCTGGGCTCTTGATCGCCTCTGTGCCGCGAGTCCGAGCCAGCGGAAAGAGCTTGGCCGACACAGTGCTCATCGCAGATTGGCTGCGATTCGAGCCCAAGATCGCGGACTTTCGTCTTGATGAAACAGTGTGAGCGATCATGGACTCGCCAAAGTCCCCAAAGCAGAAGTGCGAGTCAAATGCAGTTGCAGGAGCCGGTGTGGCCTTGGGTTCTTCTTCCAGCAGTTGCAGCAGACAGCAGCACAGATCATGTGCGTTCGTGCGGATCAATATGTTGTCGCTCTAGAGTAATGAGAAGCACAACATGAGCTTACGCGGTTCAAACATGCCACCGATGCATACCTTGATGTCGAAGTGGCCCACTTCGTCTGCGTGGATCCGCGCGAGGCACCGACAAATCGAGGCAAAGGCACGAAGAACCATGACCAGGAGTGATCGGAAGGGCGCCGATCCCTCAGCTGTAAAGACTCGCCACTCGGTCAGCGTACAAGGGCAGTACTCCATCACGATCTCAAGGCTCTGGGATTCGTGGTGGTTGCCAAAGTCCAGCATTTGACAGGCTGCACGCTCACCTTGGAGCCGTCGGAGCACAAGCACTTCGTGGTACATGACATTCATGGCGCACAAATCACCAGCGCGAGTTTGATGCGGCAGCACTTTTACTGCCACGGGGGGAGACTGTGAGAGCCATGGAGTCGATGCAAACACGGTCGCGAAAGCGCCCTTGGCGATGTACTTGCGGCCGTGGCTGTACCCAGTCAACGTTCTTTTGGCTTGATACGGGGCTTCGTCCTCATCATCGTCAGTCGAGTCTTCGTCCCGGTGGCCTTCGTTGTCTTCATCACCAGACGAAGTCTCTCGCGTGTATAGAATGCGATCGAATGAGTTAGGCGAGAGCAGTCGGAGCAACGAGTTGATCGCGGCCACTCGGGCGGCCGAGAGGAAAGCTTGGACAAAGTCCAGTTCCTGGATCATGCGGTTCAGAACAGCGCTATCGATGCCGCAGACGCTCAAATGGGTCTGCAGAGACCAAAGCAGATCGCCAGGCACTGATTCGCTGTCAGATTCACTGGAACTGTCGCTGCGTGGGACGGAAAAGCGAGGACAAAACGTCTCGTCCAGCTCCAAAGTGGAATCGTGCACGACAAACGAGATGATCAAGAGCACAATCAGTGCGCGCAGCTCCTGACTCTGCATGAGCAAGTCAGCTTCGCCTGCTGCTGTAAAAGAAACGGCAGGCGGATCGCTGTTCTTGAGTATGTTCGACAGGGATCGAGATGATTTACTGACAGCCATGTCGCCAAAGTTGAGCAGCCGCATGGGCGACACAACAGGCCTAGTCTCCTCCGTTTTCTCGATCGGTTCAAAGCTCGAGACTTCGTTTGTGGCATCTCCCGACGATGAAGAAGCCTTGCCATGGCCACTTGAGGACGCTTTCGTGGGTCGCAGACTGGCTTGGGTCGCTGTCTGAAGCCGTTTAAGCATGAACGGCAGTATCCGCTGCGCAGCAAACGCAGACTCGATCTGCGAGCTCTGTCGTCGTCGATTCGCAAGCACGATAAGGCACTTGAGGTGCAGCCCGATAACATGCCGCACGTACTCCTCGTCGTCTGCGTGTAGTGCTGACGTCGAGCGAAACCGATGGTGGTGCTGGCAGTACTCATTGATGTGATTCATGTGGCTGGCAACACAGAGTTCCAAGTCTGGAGCCTGACCGGGGCTTAGATCGGCAACTTGCGCGACGTACATCTTCTGTTGTAGCGTCAAGAACTGGTCCAGCATCGGGAGATAGTATTGCTGACTGCTCAGTGGGAGTATGGGCACGCACAGCGGTGACTTAAACGAGTCAATGACAGGCAGACTGGATGGTGAAGAGCTCGATCCACTGCCACGCCGTTGGGACGAAGCACTGACGTTAGCTGAGCGCATCAAGAAATCCCAAAGCGTGGTGCGGTCGTCATTCTCGTTGATCACTTCCGGAGATAGGATTCGACCCATGAGCACGGCCTTCCGCTGCTCAATCGTGTCTGCATCAGCACGACAGATGAACGCATCGCCAGGTTGCTGCCCCGTGTCGCAGTTTGTGCGGGTTCGCGCGGCAAACCACTGCGTGCGGATCGGCACGTTCATATCCAGCGTCACAAACGCATCGGCAAACGATAGGATGTCATGCTGGATCGAGTAGCTCGTGCACTCGTCGATGGGCATACGCGTGATGACCTTGGTCTGGTAGCCCACCAACTTCATAAGCCGCTCGAGTAGATCCACGATGGCCGGGCAACCGCGGTCCAGCACTCGTAATAGCAGTTCTTGTAGATCGATATCGCTGATACGTCGCAGAAAGATCGCGAGCACACGCACCAGCTGCCGCGTATAAACAAGAAAGTCTGGATGCATATCGGACGCGTTCGTGCGCTCAAAGAGCTCGCTGAGTGCAGTCGCCGTGTTCAGAAAGTCCTCCAGTGAGACCAGAAGCCACTCGGTCACGAACGGCTTTGGGATCCACGAGAGAATCTCGATGTGGGCCTGCAGCTCCAGCTTATCGGCCAAAAGTGCGAGCGAGTCGCTTTTGCTGCTGCGCTCTTCGTCTTCGTCCTCATCTTCATCATCATCTTCGCGCGCTTCGTCGTCTTCATTCTCGCTTGCTTTGACGTCATAGCGGTTGAGAAAGTCGTTCAGGTTGCGGAGCTGGTTGCGGAACAAGTGGAAAAGCTGCCAGTACTTCTTTTCGCCCAGCGAGCTCTTCACGAGCTGTCGCCGCTTGGTCTCGAGACGGAAGAGTGCCGACATGCAGAACGAGATCACTCGACTGCGGCAGGTCAGCCCGCGATAGATCTGCTCGCTGATCTCGTACGCTCTTGTCTGCGACGCAATATTTGCTGTGAGCCGCACAGCTTCTTGGAATAAGCTCTCGTGAAGTGAGTCAAGCCTGAGAAGCGTTGCGACATTGCGATCCCAGGAGCCTGTGGTCGTGTGTACGAAGAAATCCAGCACCAGCTGAAGGATGCACTCGTACAGACTCATTCTCGTCGACGGCCGTGAGCTACGACGGCAGCAGGTATGCTCCCAGATCGCGAGCTGCTTGCGAGAGCCCACGGTCACACTCTTCAGCTCTTCGTGCAGCAGAGCAGTCACTTTGTTGCAAAAACAGAACGTGCAGCGCGTTGTCGCGACGAATTCGTCCTCGAACTCGGTCGAAATGTCAAACTGACCAGGCCGCAGCTCGGCTATCAACTGCGTTTGGATCGTTTCTGGGCTACACCGTAGCAGAACGACGACTTTACTCGCCAGCGGGATCGTAAACGTCGTGCCAAAGTCCACAGACTGTCGCCCATGCGTTGGCGGCTTGCGCATTCCGAAGAGCGAGGAGCGCCGCTCCTTTGCTGCTTGGCCCTGCGAAGCTCCATTCATAACTCCGCCGGATCGAGTTGACAGATTCACGCTGCTGTGGCCGTCCATGGCCGACTTCATGCTCTGCAGAATGCTTTTCCTGGAGATGGACGAGGGCGAATGCGTCACCTCTCGCTCACTCATGTGCACAGCGCGCCAGAGGATCGACGGTCCGTTGTTCTTGTGGAATAGAAGCCGGAACTGCGGGATCTGCGTGACTAGATCGCTGACCAGCTCAATGAATTCGCCAGGCAGAGCAGCACGCATGGAAAACAATTGAAACACGTGATGCGCGAGTCGAACGATCGTGGCTTCGTCCGACCGCAAGGCCACGCAGACCACGTTGAAGCGCATCGCTCGCACAAAGCGGAAGAGCAGGTGCTGTTTCTTGGTTGGAGCCGAGCCGTTAATGGCCGCTTTATGCTCGTTGGACTCGTCCGAGATCGCGGCCGAAACGAGCAGCTCGAGCAAATAGGGAAGAATCTGGCTGGCGATTCGCATCTTTTCACGCGCCCATGGTGGCGGATGCCTCCGCTCTCCTTTGTGCCCATCGCTCGTGGCTTGAAGCCGCTGGGCTTCTTCAATGAAGAACAAATGCAGATCACGCAGTCGCTCGAGCAGCAAGTCGGACAGCCGTTCATGCGGGATCACACCATTACAGGCCGTTAAAGTCGCTGCTAGAAGCTGTAGTTCCGAGTCTGCGGTTGAAATGAGCTCCACGCAGTTCTGCCAAGACGATTGTTGCTCGGGAGCAGTACCGACTGTGGTTTCCTTGAGCACGACTGCGTCTGGCGATAGAAAGTTGTCTCGAAGGGCCATGAAGCTGCCGCAGAGATATCAGTACCACTGACTGAAAGCACGTTGAGCGTCAAAGCAGAGAACGCATGCTTACGTGAGATCTGCATCGAACACGCGCTTGTGCGAGAAGTGCGTCGATGCCATCAGCGCCATGGGATTGAAAGTGCCATCCGTGACGACGACTACAGAGCGCATGAAGTCAAACTCAACGTGGCGCACGGGGACGACTGCGTTCGTAGTCGAATGCAACTCTGTGGTCCAGGTCGTGGCCAGGATGTAAAAGCCGCATGTCTGTGGGGTGAGTAGCACGAGGCAGTGCCTCGGCGAGTGCGCAGCCACAGTGCACGAGGACCAGTGCTCCAGCGAGGCCTCTTCGTTCACGTACGGCTCGCCACAGAGCTCGAACACGATGGCTTGGACCTGCGGTAAAAAGCGCTTCCAGCACTGCTCCAGAAACATGAACGCATCGACCGCGAGCAGTAGCGAGTGCACAGGCGTCGCACTAATGGCGGCCAGTGGCGAGTTGATGTCGAGCCGGCTGTAGTCTGGTACAGGCGTCTGACCCCACTTGAAGGCCTCTTGGCGCTTGAGCTTGAGATCTTTGGCCTTGAGCAGCACTGTCGGACGCACAACCTTCAGGAATTTGACGTACACCGACAGCGAGTTTGGCTCCTTGACGAGCAAGTACGCTCCTGCTGGCTGGACAGAGAGGAACTGCAGTGCGCAGTCGGACGAAGGCGCAAGTAGCGCCAGAAAGTGGTGCCTGTCGCTGGCTGCTCCGGGAGTTGGCTCGCTGGGCTGATATACTGGCATATGGCAGTCTTCGCCTTCGTGCAATGAGATAATGACAGTGCCGACGGACGAGGGCTTGCCGTGGCTGGTCTTGCGTAATGACGATTCGGACATGGATTCAAGTGCTCTCGCTGTCGAGGCTATGGGCCTGGCCACGCTCCATCTACGCTCCGGTCGAACCATTCGAGTCCCAGCGCTGCCGAATGCGCGACTACTCTAGATATGACGTCCCTTGGATGGCCTCGAAACGGACGGATTTGTAGCCATTTTGGTCGGAGATCTGGAAATCGAGATGGGCTTTGACCCAATGGATCGATTCCCATCATGCCGACCAAGTGGGACAGACACGAAAGAAACAAAGCCGTTGCTTGAGCATGTCGGACTTCTCGGATTACGAAGATCGCCTGCTCGTGCAGTTCGCACTGGCGTACGAGCGCCAAGGCGACCGCATCTCGTGGGATGAACTGACTATGCGCATGCGAGACGAAGGCAGTCGACGCTCCAAGTACGTGCTACAGCAGCGGCTCAAGACACTCAAGCGCACGCACGGCAAACAGGTGAACCAGTTCCCTCGCTGGTTCTTCCGGAAAGCCTTGGTAGAGCCCAACGCCAAGAGTAAGTCAGTTGCGAACCCGACGGGAAAGGCAGCCGCTCGAGCCAAATCAGGTGACGCAGCGCAGACTCTGAGCCTTTCTGGATGTCCAACCAAACGACGAAAGCTGTCCGTACTGTGTAAGCCTGGCACAGTGCTCATGCGAGCGATGACCCCCGCCCCGACCAAGCTGGGACATCTCACGTACGCCAACTTGTTTGAGTCACAGTTGCCTCACGCACCAGCGTCTTCTTCGCAAGCCCCACTGGCTCCGCTTCCGCTTCTGCTGCTGGCCTCTGTTGCCACTGGTCACCAATGAATCGCTGGCAGATATCTTGACGTGCAGTTGCTTCAGTAAGCTGAATGTCCGTTGTAGTCGTTTGTAGCGCTTTCTCTAAAAATATGAGCGGTTTTCAGCATTTCTGCAGCTGATGTCTTGCCAATCTCTGCATTTCCTCCTCGTTGCATCGTCTTGGGAAGCAAATGCAGGGACCGAAAGTCGATCTCCAAGCTGGCAGTTGCCACATCGCGACAACCAACGCGAGCGACAATCGGGAAGGCGACAACAATGCGCACATTATTGAAAGCGAGATGCGCGATTCCGTTCGCTGGCCTATCAATCGGCTCAGCTACGAAGAGCTCAAGCCGTCTGACCTGACCACGATCGAGCGGCTTTTCTCCTCTAGCAACGATACCCCATTGTTTATGAAGTGGGTCATGCAGCGGTCGCACTCTGGTGTGTTTCAAAAGCGGTTACTGGTGATCTCGAATTTTCGCCTGCGCATTCTTCAGCACAGAACGTTCAAGACCACATTAGTATGCAACAAGCAGTACCAGCTGCTCCACATTCAATATGTGCAGGTGCTGCAAGCCAGCTCCACAACTGCAGCCACGATGTCAATCAAGATCTCCATCTGCACTCGTGTGACTGATGGCTACAGTCACAACCAAGAGCCAGAGCTGCTGCATTTTGATCCTGGAGTGCACACTGAGAGCTTCGTGAAAGTATTGCAACGGCTTTTTCATGGACTTCGCCTCGCATTTCCAGAAAAACAGATTCCAGTGGTCACAATGCCAAGCGAATGCCAGTGGCAGGAGCAGTTCGGCCCCTCTGAAATAGGCGCAAAAGAAGCACTCGAGACGACTTGTGAGGCCATGACCACCGCCTTCTGCGCTTTCTGTGATGATCTTGGCGTAGTTTATCGTCCCAGCGTCGCCAGGCGCTTGCGCGAATGTGTGACTCAGGTCTCTTGTGTGGATTTCCAGTACTGCTTGAGCTTTTCACCAGGCATCGATGGATTTCAGCAGCAGCAGCAACCGCCAACAGGGTCGTTTCTCGCTGAACTCGGCCGCATTTCGTCCCCGTTCACGTCGTTTGTATCGTCGTCCTCGTCTAGCGTATCGTGTACACAGCTCCATGAAGTGCAAGCATTGGCCAGGGCTATCGAGAACGTTCATTGCGTAGAGACCATCGTGGTGTACAACTTGCCATTAGGAGAAATAGGTGCAATTGCACTGTTCCAATCGCTTCTGTCGCCCAGCTCAAGTATCCAAGGCTACTCACTAACGAACGTACGCCTTTCCGTACGAGCTCTGCGCATACTTCAGCATATCGTGCTTCAGTCGACCATTAAAAGACGCCAGGAGCAGCAGGCACTGCGACTACGACGCCTTAATCTGTCGTTCAACAAGTTTACTCAGCCCATGGCTGAGGAACTCCGCACAATCCTGGAAATTTTGCCGAATGGACTTGAACTGCTGCAGATCGAGCAGTGTGGTCTCAATCCACGCTCTAGCGCATGCGTTTTGCGTGGACTCAAGACGAATCCATCCTTCTCAGCAGTGCTGCGAGAACTCAACTTGTCAGGAAACCACTTGGGCTGTGAAGGCACCAAGAGCATCTGCACATGGATAACTGGAGTCTTCGCTCTGCAGCGACTCGATGTGTCTCGAACGAATCTAGGAACCAACACGTTCCTGCGTGCACTCAAGCAAAACTCGATCCTGCACGAATCATCGCTCACGTTGCTGGACCTTTCGTACAACCGCATGCGTCGACAGGCCAGCATTGATTTAGGCGAGATCGTGGGTAAAACAAAAAGCCTGTTCACGCTGCTTCTGCGCGGCATACTGCCCAGGCAGCTCCATCCACAATTGATGTTTACCATGGCCCAACCGTCGATTGTAAAACGAACACACCGGAATATGCGAACGCTACAGCCACGACCTCAGCCCACGGACGGACTCAAAGAGATCTACCTGAAGAATATCCTTGCGCCGTTGTTTCAAAACAACGCACAGCGCACACCAGGCCTGATCGACTTGAGTGAGAACAGGCTTGACGGTCACAAAGCAGAGATGCTGGCCCAATTGATTGACGACTCCCCTCGCGCAGCTCGATCTTCATTACGACTTGATTACGCTGCTTTACACGATCGATCTGTAAGTTTCCTTGCGTCTGATTACCACACGGAGGCTTTTTGGAACTCACCAATCGCGTCCTTCTCTAGTCTGTTCTGCTGCTGCATTCATTGCGTAGCTGCAAGATGCTCAATTCGCTGAGCTTGGAAAATAACGGATACATCCCTCGAAACGCACAGCGCAAACGCAGCCAGGGCAAAGACAAATCCAATATCTTGCCAAGCACGTTGGAAAAAGCTGCAGCAGATGCTCTCACTCTGCTGCTACGTGACCGCAGCAATGCGCCAGACGAGACCTCCAAAAGGACAATCTACAGTGTTGCCAAGCCAGTGCCACTTAAAGAGTTGAGCTTGAAGTGCGAGGAGTCTGCCTCTGTGTTCGGCTCTCATGTGACTGTGGCTGCAGTTCAAGCGCTAGAGTTCAACGGACTGCTGACCATGCTAGATGTCTCTGGCAACGAATGCGGAGACTCACTTGCTGCGGCCCTCGGGGCCGTTCTGCCTTTGAACTCGAGCCTGCAAGTCTTGTTCTGGGATGGGAATCTCACCACAGTCGCTGGTTTTGCTCAATTTTACGAGGGTCTGTTGCAAAACCGAACGCTCATAATGGTGCAGATGCCCATCAAGGACACGCGGCGGGTTGATTGCCTCTCACTTTGTATGTTTGTTTCAATGGACGTTTGACCAAAATGCTACTTGTGCTGCAGATACTCGAAGAGCGCAAGGATCCGCCGAGAGAGAAGCTGTTCAATGTGCTGGGGAAAATCTTCAAAGTAACCGAACGGAATCAAGCACTTGTGCGGTCAGCAAAGCAGCCACAGCGGTCGCACAAGCGAACCAGCAATCCCCAGCAAGGCGAGAAGCCTAAAGCAGGCGAACAACACTCAGAAGCAGAGATGACATCGCTAGCAACCAACAACAAAGACAACGTCGAGACGCAGAGTCAGCAACTGGAGCTCCCTGACGAGACGAACAACTCGCTTGAAGGAAATTTTTCGACCCACAAAAGCGACACACTCCAAACAGCACAAGTCGACGCCATCGACCTCGAGAACGTGGCTTTGCAGGGCGAAGAGAAGTGCATGTCCAGCTTCCCCAGTACCATGAGCTCACGATATCCGTCGACCATGCGAGCGTGGAGTCGCTCTGGCACAGACCGTGATGATGCCATGAGGCAGTCGTGGTCCCAACTAGGCTCTTTGAGTTGACGTGACTCCACCAAAACACCATTCCCACACTCAGTTACTTCATTCACTTACGTCCGCTTGATGGGACTTTGGACAAGAACGCACTGAGACTACTCTTCACAGCAGCAGTCGCAGCGTCCGGTTGTTGTGGCGGCTTCTTCTTTTTCTTCTTCGGTCCGTCCAGCAGCTTCCGCGGGGGACTTGGCGGCGGGGAAAACATGCTCACAGGCTCCACAGCTGGAGCTGGAGTTGGTTCAGCCTGCTTGCGCTGCTGTCGTGCCGTAGCAGACATAGAAGCCGAATCCTCGGTTGGCTGCTGGGCCAACTGAGAAGAAGCCGCGCTGGACTTCGAACGCTTAGCTGCATTAGCAGCCGTAGGGGCATCATCCAGAGGTCTCTTTTTGCTCTTGGGCTTGAGCGTGGCCGTCGCTCCCATGCGGATCGTCACGTGCTCACAGCGGCGGCAGGTGATACGCTGCATCATTAAAAGGATTTCCATGACAACTCTACACTTGGAATGCCAGGTTTTGAACGTACCATGACGTTGTGGATGGACAGAGGTGGGGCCTGGGCCTCTTTCCGCTTGCGACTGAGCTTGCGCTTGGCAGCAGACTTGTGTGACTGCGGCTGCACGCGGATATCGGCTGAGATGCTCGGAAGCAACAGACCGCCGCAGTTTTCACACACGAAGTCCATGACCTCACTCGGCAGTTCCAAATGATGCTGACGCGCCATGGCAACCATTGATGAGCTGTGTGCCAGAGTCGTTAGTGCTGATCCTCTGCAGCGCAGTTTGACAGATAAGACTTACATGAGCTGGTGCGCTACATCTGCGCTCGTGGGCGCCATAGCGTGCGCAGTCTGCCACAAATAACTGAAGCGCTTCTCCATCTGCTTGGACTGCGTGGAAGATCGCAGCTTCATCTCCGGCAGCAGGAGCCGCCCCATGGGCAGCGGCATGGCCATCGACTTTTTCTCCGCCATGCGTTGTGCGTTCCGCCTGTATAAATAACGAAATAGAAGGCCGTCCACTATTCAAAACTATTCAAATAGAGAGCGGTCTCGCATGTTCTGATGCCAGTAATGAATACCGGTTTCTACTGATACACAAATAGCCTGCCAACTCATTGCGCACTGGCGTGATGCTGCGCCACGAGATCCGGAAAAAGCGTCTTGAACTCCTTCACGTTGACATTGGCAGCGAGTGAAGCCTTGGCGAACTCTCGCTTCTGTAATTGCATTCAAGAAACATTAAATTAGGAATCAGAACAACAGAGTTATCATAGCAGTGCTTGGCCATCAAAGATACATGACGCGTATGGGTTCATACCTCTTCGTCCGTCGTTTCAATGCTTCCGGTCGTGATCAAATCGTCCAGCTGAATCATGCAAAGCACATTGTGAGATCTCAGTTGCTTTTGATGCAGTCCCCATGTGTCAAATGCCATCATCAGGTCCACTGACCATGAATGAATAGAGGCCCGTGAGAATGGAGCCGACCGACCAGAGCGGGTTCCAGGTCTCTGGGTGGAAATCCGACATGCTCAAACAGATACGGCGGTTCACTTCGAAGCGTCCATTCGGCGTGAGCATGAGCACACTGGGCGGCTTCATCGGGTACTCCGGCGGGAACTTGAGCTTGCCGTGGTAGTATCCTCCTTCATAGGGCGTTCCGGGCGTGCCAATCAGCACATAGTGCCACTCCAGGATGTTCTTCTCCAGTGGCGCAGCGCGGATGTTCTCCTCTGGCTTCTTCTGCAGCGCCAGGTACTCCTTCCGCAGCCGCTTGGTGGCCATTGAGGACGCCATGAGCTCTTGTGTGAATCGTTCGAATAAAAATCTCTAGCTTTTGTTCGGATTGGTCAAATTTAAGAGGCAAGGTTTAATCATCTTCCATCGAGGTTTTACTGTGCGTGGTTGCCGTTTTTGGCGCGTGCGCATCAGTTGGCGCCATTTTGGTACCGAGACCGAGAGCCAACATGAGCTCGCGACGCAGTGGCGGCGCTAGTCGCGGCAGCAGCTCACGACGCCAAGCTCTTGAGGAGATCCGCCGCCTGCGCGAAAGAGGCGTGGAGGCCGGCAGCGGTGGCGAAGAGAGCGATGGCGAGAGTGCGGCTGCGTCGGCTCGCCGCGCCTCGCGCCTAGCGCATTACCAGCCTGAGGAGTCCAGCGTGTTCAAGACTGTGACTGACAAAGAGTACGAAGAGCTTGTGCAGCAGCGACGTGAAGGCCTGCCGTTCGTGGAGAACGACGCTGGTGAGATGGGCTACTATGACGACGGTGAAGAGCACTTTTTTGAATCCGATACGGAAACTGGCGGTGCCAATGGCGGGAACGAGTCGGACGGTGGCGCTGTAGACGGCAGCAAGAAGCGCAGTGCTGGTGCACTCTCAAGCTCGTATGTGCGTCGCGCCAAGAAGATGCAGCGTGCGAAATTGGGCAATGGAAGCGACCAAAAGATCACCAAAATGTTCTTCTCGGCTGGGAACAAGACTGCTGCTGGCAACGGACCTGGTCCACGTCCAGTGTCTCGATCTACTGCAAAACGAGGTATGTGCAATTCTCTGATTGATGTTAGCTAGCATGTGTGCTGATGGGATCTGGTTCCCGCGTGTAGACATTGATTTGGACAGTATGCTGGACGATTTGACAAGTAACCCGACTGAATCAGCGCACGGGTTTGCTCGCCCGGTAACTTATGCGTCTTCGTATTCCAATGGTCCTCCTGTTGGAGGCCGACAAGCTCAGACAAGCTCTGTTAACGCGTACAGCACGTCCGACGCAGCTCGCTCGACTCGCCAACCACGAATTGTGGAGCAGGACGACGAAATGGAAGACAATAATGATAATGCTTATGAATATGAAGCGCCTGATGAACCTATGGAGGGAGATGAGCAAGATGCTGGTAGCGTCCGGGAGACTGAGGAGCCAGCAAAGCAAGATAAATCTGAAGAGAGTGCCGAAGAACAAGAGACAAAGCCAGTGCTGAGCAAGCGTGAAATGCTGCTGCGAAAAGCCCGAGAATCTCGATTGCAGACGTCAGAACCGACTGCCCGCGCACTTGCTGGTCCGGCTATTATCAAGCTGGAGGATGAAAAGCCGCAAATTGCTGCTTCTATGGGAATGATTGGTGATGTTCCTTCGAATGAAGTTGCTGAATGGTGGCAAGTGTCAGATGCCAACTCTTCCGTGAAGCAAGAAGAAGACCCTGAAGCTGAACCCGATACTTCTGCGGCAGCTGACTCGATCAAAATGTACTGGATGGATGCCGTGGAGGTGCGCGATCGCCCAGGAAAAATTTACTTGATTGGCAAGATGAAATCTAACTCCACTGAGTTTGGTGCTCCACCATACGTCAGTTGCTGTGTTATCGTGAACAATCTTGAACGGTATATGTATCTCGTACCGAGTGTACCGGAAGGGACTTCGGCACTAAAAGAGTTGAGCAAGCCAGAGCAGCAGCAATCGTGGATGCACATGCATGAGGAAATTCGCAAAATTTTGGTACCATCTTGTATCACACTAAAGCGCGATCAAGAGGCATTCCAAACCAAACTTGTTGAACGAAATTACGCGTTTGAAGTTGCTGATATGCCTCGAGGAAAGAATATGTACCTGAAGGTCAAATACCCTGCAAGATACCCGGCTCCTCCGTCCGATGTCTGCAATCGTGGTGGAAAGAGCTTTACTCGCATTTGTGGTGCTTTTACACGGCCACTCGAGAACTTTTTGCTCAAGCGCAAGTTGCTGGGGCCTTGTTGGATCGAAATTAAAAACGTTCAAAAGTCAAACGATAGCGCAAGTTTTTGTCGCGCAGAATTCGAGACTTTTGACCCCAAAAACATTAGCACTATCCAAGGCGGGGGCTTGGCAGCGCCACCACTCACTGTTATGAGTCTTAGCGTGAAAACGATTTGCCACCCAACAACCGGAAACCACGAAATTGTTGCTCTGTCTGCTATTACTGAAACCGGCGCGAGTTCCGACGGTGGCTCCAAGAAAAACACTGGCCAACACTCTATATCTCATTTCACCGCAATCCGTCCATTGGATTCAAATATGAACTTTCCAGATTCGTATGTGCAAGCTGTACAGAACGATGAGCGCTTTGGCAAAAGAGCTGAAAATGGAAGCCGTGAGGTTAATGCTGATTGCCTGCACATTGAACTGAACGAACGTGTGATGCTCAGCTATTTCTTGACTCGCGTGCAACGAGAAGATCCAGATGTCATCGTTGGTCACAATTTGCACAAGTACGCACTTGATTTAATCATCTCGCGAATTACGAACTTTAAACTGGGTGGTATGTGGTCCAAGATGACTCGCCTTCGTCGTGGACTGTTGAACCCAATGAATGTTGGTGAAGGCTGGAATGAGTATCGAATGGATGATGTCGTTAACGGGCGACTCTTTTGTGATACTTATGTATCATCAAAGGAACTTCTTCCATCACAAAATAATTACTCACTATCTCATCTTGTGCAGACGCTGCTTTCGAAGCAACGCGCGGAAATCGAAATGACGGATATCCCGCAAATCCTCCTTGGTGGAGCCAGCAATTTTGTCAGGCTTCTTCATCATACTCTAAATGATGCTATGTTCGTTCTCCAACTCATGCACAAACTGGAAGTTCTTCCTTTGTCAAAGCAACTTGCCAATTTGTGTGGATATCTTTGGACCAGAACGCTAGAAGCAAACAAGCGCGCAGAGCGTATCGAATACTTGCTACTGCACGAGTTTAGTCGCTCAAAAAACAAATTTATCGTGCCTGAAAAGTTTAAGACAAAGAGTGAGGCAGACAAGTCAGGCAAGCGTCGTGAGGCCTCTTATGCTGGTGGTATGGTCTTCGCGCCCAAGAAGGGTCTTTACGATAACTTTGTCGTACTATTGGATTTTAACAGTTTGTATCCATCCATCATCCGCGTAAGTTTGGTGCATTTAATTCTACTTAAAATTTGCGCTTAGAGAACAGCTTTGCTAACTATTTGTTGTTTTGTAGGAATACAATATCTGCTTTACTACTGTTGAGCGAGCCCTTCTAGATGATGCAGGTGCTGGTGCATCTGGCAAGAAAAAGAAATCGAAGTTTGTTGCTGTGAAAAGTGAAGATGTCGAAGACGACAACGGAGATCTAAACGAAGACCAAGTAGAGATTGCGGCTGAATCTGACATTCCCCCACTTCCGAGTAGCTCTTGTGATGAGGGAATCCTTCCGGGTGTTATCAAGCGTCTCCTGGAATCCCGAAAGGCGGTCAAACAAGAGCTAAAAATCGCAAACAAAGCAGGAAACATGGAGAAAGCGAATCAACTGGATATTCGTCAAAAAGCGATTAAGTTGACTGCCAACTCCATGTATGGTTGTTTGGGTTTCCGATTCTCACGATTTTACGCGAAGCCGATTGCTGCACTAATTACTTCGACTGGCCGTCAAACTCTGCAACGTGCAAAAGAAGTCGCTGAACAGGAGTGTGGATATGAAGTGGTCTACGGTGATACGGATTCAATCATGGTTGACTCTCGCAGTGATAAACTTGAAGACGCCAAGCGCATTGGTCGAGAGATTCAAGTTCAGTGCAACAAGCATTTCAAATTGTTGGAGCTTGAAGTCGACTATATCTTCAAAACCATACTTCTTCTCAATAAGAAGAAATACGCTTCGCTTGTCGTCAAGGAACGACCAAACGGAGATGTCGTGTTTGACAAGGAAGTTAAGGGTCTGGATATGGTGCGTCGTGACTGGTGTGTCATTTCAAAGATGGTCGGTAACGAGATTTTGGATTTTATTCTGTCCGGAAACTCTCGTGACGAGATCGTCGAAAGTATTCACGATTATTTGCAGCAGATCGCTGAACGAATGCGTTCTGGAAACGAACCTATCGAACAGTTTGTGATAACAAAGAGTCTGAACAAACAACCTGAGCAATATCCGGATCGTGCGAAACAGTATCATGTCCAGGTTGCATTGGCACTTCGTGCGCAAGGAAAACCAGTCGGTGTTGGTTCGCACATTGCATACGTTTTGTGCAAAGAAGAAGAGCCTGGTAGTGGCCGTAGAGCTTACCATCCTGAGGAGGTTAAACGGTCTGGAGGAAAGCTCAACATTGATGTGGAATGGTATTTGGAATCGCAGATCCATCCGCCCGTGAATCGTCTGTGCGCGCATATTGAGGGTACTTCGAGTCCTCAGCTCGCGCATTGCCTAGGCCTAGATACCTCAAAATTTTCGCATGCTTCAAACCATTTTGGCGAAGAAAACGATGGTGCTGACTCTATTCCAAGCGTACTCCAGAACGACGCCGATCGATTTAAAGCTTGTGTTCCATTGGAAATCACGTGCAACAAGTGTAAACTGAAGAGTCCATTTACTGGTGTGTATTGGCGAAACGAAAAGGACGGCAGACATCTTAACGGCCTTATGTGCCCTGAGTGTCGTGCTGATTTCTGGGGATTTGACCAGGAAGGCATTTATGGTAATATTGGCGATGATTTCCAAGCAGTTGTTTCGAATCTCCTTCATTTGGCAACTAGAGAAGCGACCAAGAAGTACTACGAGTCCTGGGTTATTTGCTCTGATGTGACTTGTAAGACTCGAACGCAGAAGCAATCGTTGCGTGGTAACGGTAACATATGTTCAGCTCCAGGTTGCCGTGCTCTTGTCAATATGGAATACCCAGATATTGCGCTATACACTCAGCTCAAGTACTTTGAGTCTCTCTTCGACATTGAACGTGCACAAAAGAAGATCGAAGAACAACTGCAGCGAACTTCTTCTGCTTCAACAATCGCTATTAAGGGCGACCTGCCTCCTCTTTCAGAACGTCATCGAGCAATACTGAAGGCTCTTTATGACCAAGTAGACCGAGTACGTTCTCATTTATCGTGTTTTTTAGCGTGTGTATATCTAACAATCTTTTTCCATGTTTCATTAGGCTGTTCATCAGAACGATTACAATTGGGTCAAGCCGTCCATTTGGCAAACGCTGTTCACGTAGATCTGACGGAACAATAACAGGGGATCGCTGCTACCGCATTATATTTATCCTTCAAAATGTGTTTCGAAAAGCTGACTGAGCATAACTGGGAGCACATGCTTTTAGTTCTCCTGGAAAAATGAAGACAATGATGAAAGAACAAGGCATTGAGCTTAAGACGCGTGAGAATAAAACGCCAACAATCTAGATTGACAGTGTTAAGCGGAACCGGTTTTGCTCATTGTACTTGCAGGCGTACTGTGATGTTCTTACATACCCTCGCTTTTCAGCAATTGACTGATGGCAGACACCAGTTCGCTATTAGCAATACTGACTTGTGGATTCTCGATCTTCTCCATCAGCAGCTGATCGAGATGCTTCCGAATAGCTTTGATTAGCACACCGATACGAGCGACGGCATGGAATTGGATCCATTTATCCAGTCGAATCAGGTTCTTCTCATGCACGACGTCCAACTGGCCTCCGAATAATAGCAGTGCGTAAGGGTTCACCATTGTGCTTTCGCGGACAAACACCTTGGACGTCTGCACGAGCTCGGTATACAACAACCATGGCGAATCATACTGCGTCTGTGCGAAGTTCAGTGAAGAAGGATGCAGGAACACTCGTTCGCGCGCCATGTGATGTTGCTGCTGCTGAAGCTCTTCGGCGTTGGTCGAGCGCACAAAGTAGCGGATTTTCTTCGCATCGTGCTCTTCAGTGACGACACCATGAGCAGCCTGGAAGTACTTTTGCTCCGGATACACGACCTGGATGACGTTGCTGTACAGCCCAGCACAAAGCGCGGCCTTGATGATGCGCGGGATACTGGAGTTTAGGTTCAGACTCTCGGCATCCACGCGTTCGTAGAAGCCGACGGTGTCAAGCTGCTGTAGATACTGGTTCTTGAGATCCACAATGTTCTCCATTGTGTCATAAGAGAGTCCATAGTCGCGACAGAAAGCTCGTTTGAGCTTTTGCCCGCTAGCACTCGAAACGTAGCGATCTACAACCTTCCAGAGCAGCAAATGGTCACTCTTCCAATTGCCATTGAGTTCCTTTTTGAACGCATCCTGCTTCTCTCGAAGCTCCGGGTCTGACATGCTCATGATGAACGGGTTCTTGCTCGAGATGCAAGCAGCAATAATCGCGACAGGCTCGATACAGCGAAGAATCGAGCCGTAGATCAGGAATTTGCCAATGCGAGCATCGAGCGGAAGCATCGCGAGGTGGTTGCCTAGCGGAGTCAAATGGACTTGCTCCTCGTCAATCGAGGCTCCAGTCTCAGCTACCTGTTTGAACGCAGCAATACTGATAAGCTCCTGCAGAGCAGTGTCTATCGCATCTTGTCTGGGTGGCTCGATGGCCTTAGCGAGGAACGATCGGATAGATCCGAGACCCAGTTTCTTGATTTGCAGACAAAGCTGCTCGAGAGAAACGCGATGGATCTCAGCTGCAAGCTGCTTGTCCATCGCCGAAAACCGTTTGCGAGAAAACAAGCGGTAACAAGTACCAGCCTGGACGCGGCCAGCTCGGCCTTTTCGCTGATCGCAAGCTGCTTGCGAAGCCCAGCAATCCAATAGTTGCGAGCGACGCAGTTGGTTGTCATACACCATTTCTTTCACTTTACCGCAGTCGATGACAACTGTAATGTCGTTGATCGTGATAGATGTTTCGGCGATGTTCGTGCCAACAATGATCTTCGTCTTCCCGCTCGGGGCGGTCTTGAACGCCAGAGCCTGATCTGCTCCAGAGAGTGACCCGTGCAGCGCTAGCACCCAGATCTTGGACGAAATTTCACGCGTTTGATTCAGCATCTCCATCAATCGTTTGATTTCAGCTGTACCAGGCATGAAGATAAGAATCGCGCCATTGTCGTTTGCCGAACGAGTTTCGATCAAATACTTCACGAGATGCACAGGTAGATCGTAATCAATTCTGGAATCATCGATCCGATTAACGAGCTCAGTTGGTGAAAGTTCCGAGATCTTCTTGTCTTTCTCCTGTAAATCGGCGCTTTCGCCACTGGGTTTCTTCTTCTTATCTTTCAAAAGCTTCTTCGGCACTTCGTAGGAAGCCATGGAGACGATATCTTCCAAGAAATGGCATTCCACGGGGTACGTGAATCCAGGGATATCCAGCACTGGGCATGATGGATGTCCAGATGATCTGCATTGACATGAAAGATTTCATGATTAGTGGTTAGCTATACGAAGCAGGTGAAAAACGTACGAGAAGTAGTTGACAAATAGGTCGGCATTCATCGTTGCGCTCATGAGAATGAGGTGCAAATCCGGTCGTCTTGGCAGCAAATCACGTAGAATCGATAGCAGGAAATCCGTATCAATATTGCGCTCGTGCACTTCATCAACAATCACGTGGGAGACCTTCAACAGAAATTGGAAGTAAATACATCATCCATTTAATCAAGAATGGATGCCAATCCGTACCTTGGAGAGAGACCGATCTGTCAGAAGCTGGCGCAGTAGAACACCGGTCGTGCAAAACAGCAGGCGAGTATTCGCTGATTTCTTGGCATCCATGCGGATTTGGTAGCCGACAATATCAGCGATTGCTTCGCACCGCTCCTGTGCCACGCGGGTCGCAACACCAATGGCAGCAATTCGACGCGGTTGCGTACAAATAATGTTGCACTCACCACCGCGACCGCTGTCAATGAAGTCGTCCAAGATGAACTGCGGTATCTGCGTTGTCTTACCGCACCCAGTTTGACCGCACACCAAAACAACCTGGTTGTTCACAAGATGTGTCAGCATGTTTTCCTTCTCGGCAGCAGCAGGTAGTCTAGCGCGCTGTTTGAGCATTGACTTGAAGCCGGCATCTCCATCCTTTGCCTGTCGTAATTGCAGGAGCTTGGTGTTCAGCTTCCTCACTGCCTCCGTATGGACGCGTTTTTCATACGGAGATGATCTAGACTTGTATGGTGCCTGTCTACGATTGGTCTTGGACTTGGATGGCTTCTTGCTTTCCACTGGAGCTGGAGAAGGCGTTGAAGCTATCTCGGACGGCAGCGGTGTCTTGCTTTCCTTGTGCAGCAGAACGATCTTCTGTTGCTTGCCTTGCTTAGTCAAATGCTGCAACTCGGTGTCGACTCCAGCGCAAATGTCGTAGATCATGGGATCTCCCAACACGCCAACGCAATTCTTCAGTACTGCACCACATGTCTCCAAAAGATACGGTTGGTGTTTGTTGTTATTGGAGCTCAGGGCGATGACTGGAAGCTCAAACGGGTACTTCGATTCACTTGGAAGAAAAATCTCAAGCTCAAGTTCGTCGGACACGTTAAACTTGAGCAGTTGTGCGCCATTTGCAAGTGTCTCGACACGAAGCTTGTCTTCATAAATGGCTTCCAGCGCAAACATTTCATCCTCTCGAGATTGTGCGAGTTCCTCTGCATCAGGAACATCGATCGTGCGTTCGCGATTTTCGTCGATATCGAAGTGCTTCAAGAGTGGAGGATATAGCGATTGCAACAACGCCAGAGTCAGTTCCGGTGAATCTTCTGCAAGTCCAGCGACGTGTTCTGGCAGATCTGCACTCACAGCTGCTACAGCATCCAAACGATCGTATCCGATCTTCATGAGTCGTTGCACGAGCATAGGAGACGCATTCACTGCCGCAACAGGTGCACTCGAGGTCAATACAACGTCTAATTGCGTGCCTTCAGGGTTGAATCCCTTGGGGAGATCACCTTCCGGGACATTTAGACAGAGCCAATCCAGGATCAGCGTCATGAAATCGTCGTCGCTGTGATCAGCAGCTTTCTTGCACGATCTTAATGCTCCATCTACGTGTTTGGGCTGGAAGCCGATCTTGGCGAGCTGCTTGGACATGCTTTGAAACAGCTCTTCGTGATCTTCAGCAGCAGTTTCTAATGCAGCTGATTCGCCACTCGTGTCTGTCTTTGAGATCATTCCGAGTTGCTGCAGTACAGTCTCAATCATCTCTCGACAGGCAGCGCTCATGAGCACCTGCTTAGGCATGTTGGCTCGCTCCCGGTTCTCACGCGCTCGCTGCTTGCGATTGCGCTCTTGGACTCTCTCCAGTTGAGCTTGCTCGTACTCGGCACGCGACGCGAACTTGCGATCCGAGGTGAGCTCCGTGGGGAACTGCTGCTTCGTGGTCTTGGACGCCGCCTCGGACTTCGGCGACTCTGGTATATTCTTCCACAAGTCCATATCCGTCTGTGCTGCTGCAGTCGATGGGGCTTCTTTCGCAGCCGCGGTCGCTGCCTCAGTAACCTGTCTGCCTGCCTTGGCGTCAGGCTTCTTCTTGTTGGACGCAGGCTGCTTCTTGCCAGTCTGCTTGGCGTCTGAAGAGCCTTTGTTGGCCGCCACCAGCGCCAGCCAGAGCTCTCGGAACGGATCCGGCAGCTTCCGCTCCAACGGCAGCAGAGGCTCAAGGTAGTGGATCGCCAGCAGCGCAGCACAGTGCTTGGCTTCGTCCAGCGTCGGTGCGGCCTGCTCTGGACTGAACACTAGGTCTTTGGACGAGACCTTTTCATCCGGCAGCACGCAACGCACACTGAGCAAGCACACGAGCGTCAGTCCTGACGCATCCATTGCGTATCACAGGAGTCTGAACGCACCGGAAGAGTCCTTCGGGCGCCTTGACATTGGTGTAGTACGCCTGCTTGCGCTTCTTGGACTGGCAGTACTCGCGCAGCACTGTCATGGGTGTGCGCTGCCACTCCTTGCACATCACGCCCTGACGCAATGTCTACTCCTCCACATGCCGCATAAGCCACACGATCACACATATACACAAGCTTCAACGCATCCAGCCAATTGCAGCAGTCGTACCTCGCCTCTGGAGACCGTCACGGCCCCGGCGCCTCGCTGTCGATGGCCTTGGCGCTTCATGTTCCACACACTTGTGGTCTGGTGGATTGTGTGATGATGTGTGCCACACCACTGGATATGTGGACCCACCCGCTCTGATTCCCAAGAAAGGACTGATGACAATGGCAGCGGAAGGCGACGGGTTTGTGTCGCCGGTCTCGAAGCTGCGGCAGGTGGAGAGTGACGCCCTGCGGCGGCAGCAGCAGCGCATGCAGGCGCTGGAGCAGGAGGCTGTGGCGGCGCGCACAGCGGCCAGTAAGCGCAAGGCCAACGAGACAAGCACCACTAGCTCTGCCAGTGCGATGGACGCAACAGCTCGTGCAGCCGCGCGCCGTAAGAAGAAGCAGCGCAGAGAGACGCTGGACCTGAACGAGGTAGAGCGGCAAGAAGCCGATATGGAGACTGAGAAGATGATCAAGCGCCTGGAGGCCGACATGGACGCCATGAATGCTGCGGCCAAGGTGATTTTGCAGTCCACGCCTGCGTACGAACAGCAACGAGTAGAGGAAGAAGGCGATGCGCAAGCTTTGCCGTTGTTCAGCCGATTCAATGTACGCGCGCATGCTCCTCTTTGGCTGTACCTGAGAGAATCGCTGATGCTTGAGTCTGTCGTTGTAGGATCCGTCCGTTCGTGCGCGTGAGAGCCGATCTGTTTCCTACGCTGTCTCCTCCTCCGAAGGCTCTTCCTCCTCATCCCGACGACGCTTGAAGCACTTTGACAGTCTCAACATCCTGCGTGAGGACATTGCTGTGCGTGACGAAGAAGACGAGTGCGAGGACAGCAAGAGCGGCCTGCTGACTCGCCCTGGCGTGCTGCTGCCCTCAGTCATGAACGAGGAGTTTGTCGATCTCGACAAGATCCCCAAGGTGTCTGAGCTCGAGACGGTCGAAGGCAGTGCGATCCTGGATGTGCTTATGAACACGTCGAGTGTGAGCCACCACGCCCGCGTCACGACCCGTAAGGCCTACCACAAGGAGGTGCACGATGCTAGCGAGGAGCGCGAGCGAGAGTTCTTGCGACGCCGACGCCTGGCACTCCGCAACCGAATGCCGTCAGTGGTGCAGCGAGCGAATGCGAACTGGGATCGAGACTACAAGGAAGAAGAATCGGACGAAAAGCACTCACAAGAAGAAGACACGGAAGACGACAACGATGAAGTGATAGACGATGCACAAACGATTCAAGTGCAGCAGGAGGCGATTGAAGGAGAAACCATGCAGAGCAAGATGCAGGAAATGCAGCAGGCCAAACAAGTGCATTGGAAGCGAATGCTCGTTCGTATCGCAGTGGGAACCTCTGCTCTGTGCGCTCTGGTGGCTGCTGCCGCAGTAATGCCCATTTTGATGGCGCCGTCGATGCCGTATTGCAACACTACTGACGCTGGGAATGAGATCGCGCCAAGTAATTTCGACAGTTTGATGGCTTTGCAGCCATACATGGGTGACGCTGGATCTTCGTCTTGCCGGTTCTGTCCTGTGTACGCACACTGTTCTGACGGCAAAGTGGTCTCTTGCCAGACGTCTTATGAGCTGCACAGTGGCAACTGCGTGAAAAGCGCAGCGATCAACCATGAACTTCGCCAAATTGCTGCGGCCATCGGACAATTCATTACCAAGCAAGCGACCGAACACATCTGTAATACGTCGCTTTGGAGCTCGGTCTTCCCCAGAAGTGCTGTCGATTCATCTGCGACTATGTTAAATGCGACGAAGACTCCTTCGCGGATAATGCTTTCGGATCTGTACGACTTCATGACGAACTCGCTGTCGTTTGGCCTTGCAGCTAAAGCGCTTCCTCGCGAGTACGTTTTCAGTCGTGCTCTGGACATTGCGCTGCGAGATCTCAGCGACGTCTCGGTCGATGACGAACAGTATCTGGTCGTAGGCGACAATGTCACGCCGTTATTCTGCCGTACCAAGAACCAAGTCTACGAATATGCGCCTACAATCGCGCTCGTGGTGCTTGCAAGTATCGTTCTGGGCTTTTTCTCCAAGCAGATCGCGATCTACCGTGCCAAGCAGGCGCTTGCAGACCGACTGGTAAAGGAAGTGCGCGCATTCCTGCTCGCTCGCACTGCCAAGGCAGAGCGCTTTTACCCGAGCGAGCAGCTTCGAGACGATCTTCTTGAGGCACTGCCTGCGAGCTCACCGGACCGAGCTTGGCTGAAGCGTGTCGTCTGGCCTAAAGTGGTCGCTGTGATCAAGGAAGACTCGCGCATTCGCTGTCGCAATGCTTCGTAAGTGCCTTTGCATTGACACTGGAATGAATCACCTGAAGCGCTAATCTCTTGTGTGTGTGTGTGTGTGTGTGTGTTAGTATCGACGGCCAGCAGGTCGCAGTGTGGGAATGGGTCAGCTCCGCGTCTCCTGTGAAGAAGCATCCAGTTGGCCGCATCGCCATCTCCGCTGTCTTTAAACAACAGGGCTCTATTAGTAAGCGCAAGGCCAATCGCACGACGCAGAAGACTGCGGTCGCTCGAAGATCTGCTCGCTTTGCAGACGATATCTAACGTAGGCCTTGCAGATAGAAGGATTTTGAACCTGTGCTTGGATGGATAATGTGTTACGGCTGACTCTATAAGAACTATTGGGGTTGGTGGCTGCATCTAACTGGACGCTGTCGTCTGCTTATTGGCGCGACGCTCTGCCACGGACGCAGCCAGTTCCTTAAGCGCCACGACGGTGTCTTCCCAGTTGACGCAGGCGTCCGTGACGCTCTTGCCGTAGATGAGCGTGGACGGGTCCGAGCCAATGCTCTGGTTGCCCTCCACGAGGTTCGACTCAAGCATCACGCCCAGCAAGTTGTCGTTGCCACGTGCGACCAACTCAGCCAAGTAGGATGAGACCTTGAGCTGGTTGGCGTGCTGCTTGCGCGAGTTGCCGTGCGAGCAGTCGACCATGATCTTGGAAGGCTGCTTGGCCTTGACCAGCATGGCGGCGGCCTTCTCGATGTGCTCCTCCTCGTAGTTCGGTCCGTCCGAGCCGCCGCGCAGGATCACGTGGCAGTCCGGGTTACCCGTGGTCTGGACAATGGCGGCGAGACCCTGTTCGTTCAGGCCCAAGAAGTTGTGCGGCGTGGACGCCGACATGGCTGCGTCCACAGCGATCTTGACGTCGCCACCCGTGCCGTTCTTGAAGCCCACAGGCATGGACAGACCCGATGTAAGCTCGCGGTGCAGTTGTGATTCGGTCGTACGTGCGCCAATGGCTCCCCAAGAGATGAGATCAGCCGTGAACTGAGGAGAGATCGTATCGAGAAACTCGAGCGACACGGGCAGACCCATGGCGTTCACGTCCAGCAGCAGCTTGCGCGCAATGCGGATGCCCTTGTTGATGTTAAAAGACTGGTCGAGGTCCGGGTCGTTGATCAGACCCTTCCAGCCGACGGTTGTTCGCGGCTTCTCGAAGTACGTGCGCATGATGACAAGCAGGTCGTCCGACAGCTCCTCGCTGAGCTTTTGCAAGCGCTCGGCGTACTCCATGGCGGCCTTGACGTCGTGGATCGAGCACGGACCGACAATCACCACGAGGCGGTCGTCCTGGCCGTGCAGCACGGCTGAGACAGCAGCACGCGCTGTGGACACGGTCTTGTACACTTCCGGCGTGACAGGCAGCTCATCGATCACGCAGGCCGGCGGCACGAGCGGACGGATGGTTGTGACCTTGGTGTTCTCGAGCTTGGCACGCTTGGTCTGGCGGGCGTCGTTCTCGTCGACGGCGTCGGGGCGTGTGTGCGTGTGCGGGGCCATGGTCTGCGACGTGTGGGAGCTCTTGGGCAATGGGGCACGAATGCAGTTCTGAGGATTCCGACTGCTGGAAAACTCTGCTGGTTGCCCAAACACGGTCGACTTTCAGCCAATCAACAACTGACAGCCAGCACTGTGGATAGATTAATATTGACCCCGGGGGAGAGAGCAAATCTATCAACAGCTTACATTTCGCTTGATGAATGTGCTTGTATTCAGGTAGGGGGCACTGTTCGCATCTGAAACTGAATCTTTGCCTCCTCCCAGGATTCCACGTGGATGCGACATGGGGCCCAATTGTTTACGGAGGTGGGGTACAGTTACCGTTCAATACCCCGGGGGTGGTAGAGTGGATATCTACAGTACTCGCCCGGCAACAGTAGGCCACGTGAAGCGTCGCCATGGGCGGAAGGGCCGGGAGATTTGGGCCGTCATGCTGCACCGTGTCGTGCGGCGCTGCGATGGTTCAGCATCCGTAGCGAACGCCGATGATGGTGGCCATGCGAAACCCCGTACGCCAGAGCAGCTGCTTCGCCAGACGCAAGCTATCAGGTAGAGAAAGGCTGGAATTACAGTGCCTTTGGATCGTGGCTCTCAGTGCGTGATGATGTAGCATTGCTGGTGTGTTGGACCAACTAGGTACGTGAATACGATCTCTGCTTGGTTCACTCTGCTGAGTTGCTGATATGAATGCGCTGTTGCTGTGGACAAATCCAGCGACAGTCTCTGCGTACGCGCTTGATATCTTCTCGGCGCTGAAAGACGACACAGATGCAGTAGCGCAGTCGTTCGAGCGTGTCCAGAGCCGAGTCGACGCAGTAGCTGCAGCACTCGTTAGTGATTTAGATGCAGATGCGTGGTGGACCCATCCAGCGCTGGCTCAGCTCCCGACTGCTGCCGAGTCGGATTCGGTGCTTCAGCTTCCAGAGGTAGAGGGCTCTTGTATCAAACGCCCAGTCGCCCTACAAGCAGCTTACGAGGCCTGTGAAGAGATGCCGCCTCTAGAACTCGTACGTAGGAGTCTAGTCCTATTGACACGAACCATACTTCTATCTGATTTGCTAATATCCTTGTGCAGCTAGGTGAGTTCTGTTCCCACAAGACGACTGGGGATCCTGTCGGACTCTCGTGTCGTATGAAATACAGCCATCCAGGCTTGTTCCGTGAGGAATGGGCTAAAAGTTGCGCACGTCGCCACGAAATGGCGTTGACTGCCAAGCAAGAACGCCGCCAGCAGCAAAAGAAAGACCGGATTCAGCTGCAAGCTGCTCAGACTGCCGATAGTCCAGTCAATGAAAGCGTGGTTATGGACAGCAATGAACAGAAGAGACTCAAGTTCCTACGTATTCGATCGTGGAAAGAGATCTACGGAACAGGAGAGGGCAGAGAACTGATGCAAGCTCCACAAGTAAAGAATAGCAGCCTCTTGAGCCAGACGCGGAAGTCCAAGAAGAGCATTTCAGTACCGATCAATGAGGAAAAGAGTAGAATTCTTCCGCCGCTGCTGATGACTGTCCCTGAGAAGCGCCAGTCGCTCACATCCTCGCAGCCTGGAACTCCTACTACCATCGTCTGCTCCGGTGCGTTCATGCAGGAAATGGACGAAGATGAGATGAACGAGAGCGATTCGGCGATTGTTCACGACTTGGACGCTGTGAATGGATACCAGTCGCGACAGTCGTCTACGTTTGAAACTGGAGAGCCGTCACAGGAGTTTGCCGATCATGGTCTTTCATACTACGATCCACGTTTGATGTGCTCACCTCCGCCGCCTCCTCTTCCTCCGCCGCCACCACCGCTATCGGATTTCTCCACAATTGATCTTGAACCACAAGAGAAAGCGTATTACGATGTGCCAATGGAAGCTGATTTCGATCAGCCTCCGCCTCCACCACCTCCACCACCTCCGCTTCCATTATCAGAAATGATCGAGTCTAGAGCGTTTGCCGTCCCACCTACAAGTTTACTCCATGAGATCCACAAAGGAGCTTCTCTTCGCCACATCCAGGTATTGACTGTCGATTGCTTGCGTGCTACTCGGTCGTTATATTAAATTGGTATGTTACAGAGTGCGGAATCATCACCAGAGGCTATATCCACAGCGGAGTCGCCACAACTGAGTCTGTTGCAGCAGATCAAACTGGTGCGTATAGATTGGAGACTTCTCATCTGGATCCTAGCAACGCTGACTCTGTTTGGTACGATTGTTTGCCCTCAGAAACAAAGCCGTCTGCGTCATGTTGAGCCGCAGGTGCCGAGGAAGCAATCGCTGCCCACTGGTCCTTTCGCCACTTCAATTGCTCGCATTCTTGAGCGTCGATCGTCGATTGGGTACGATTCCGATAGCAGCGATTCTCAAAAGTCCTCAGGAGGCAACGACTGGTGACTCTGGACCGCAAAATGAACTGATGGAGAACTGAAAGAGTTGAAGCATTGTTGGGTGAGGCTCAGTTGAAACTTCAACTCTGGGAAGAGTCTTCATTGTACTGGAGTCTCGATCATTTAACTGGATCCAACAATATCCATCGGTCTTCTTTTGAACTCAATGGACTCCGATTGGCTGCTTCGCGAGCGAGACGCAGTGGAGAGTCGCACGTGGCGAAGATCTCAAATCTGCGGTGGAGATGACGCGGCTGGTTGAGAGTTGCGACTGTTCAGCGAAAGATCTTCATTTGCCAGAGACACTTTCTTCCAAACCGAGCATTGGACGCACAAGAGAGAGAGAGAGCGCAAGCGCATGGTGCGGCGGAATCGCTGGTCGGTGGCGCTGGTGCTGTGCGCACTAGTGACGACTCTAGACAGAGCCAACGCGCTAAGCGTTCCCATGCGCACAGCAAGCATCATTCCAGACTGGACGGATGTGTCGCCCAAGGGCGTCGCGGTCCCGCTCACGACGGTCGAGTCCTTCTGGGAGGATCAAAAGGCAGCCGACTTGGCGGCATTGAGCTCGTACACCTCCAAGTGCTCGGACGCCAAGGTGCAGAAGGTCAAGGCGCAGATCAAGGCATATTATGATGTAGCGGACGGCTGCTTGCGGAAGAACGACATGGTCACCAAGTTCGCGAAGCTCAAGTTCAGCGGCTTCATGGACAAATTGCCGACTTGCATGAAGGATACACCCGTTCCGCTGATCGATGTCACGTCGGACCTTACGGTCGCACCGACGGCGGCCCCGACTCCAGCTCCGACACCGAAGCTACCGGATGAACCCATTGTTGTCACGGCTGTTCCGCAAAACTTCGTGGCGACTACCATGCCCGGAACTAGTATCCCGATCAGTACACCCGAAGCGGTCACGCCCACACCGATGATTACACCTGCGTCAACTGTGATTACGGCACTGCAAGTGATGATGCAACCAGCTACTGACAGCCCTACGACCGAAGGCCCTTCACTGATGGGCAAAGCACTCGCAGGATCTCCGGTTGCTGCTGTGGAATCGTCAATGCCAACGGTTAACGCAACGGCAGCACCTGTGCCAAGTGCTTCGCCTCCTGTCTTGACCACTGCTGCGCTTTTGCCGGTGCCGACTAGTTCGTCTTTTGCACCAGTCACTATCGCCCCAGCCTTGATTACTGAAGCACCAGTGACGGTCAGTCCATCTCCATTGCCAGTGACATTTCCTCCGGTCGTGGCGACTGATGCGTCAGTGTCAACGAGTCTGTCTCCAGTGACTATGCCTCCGGTCGTGACCACTGAATTACCAGCTCCGTCAACTTTAACGCCTTTTATTGTCACTTCACCTCCGATTATAACGACCGCAACTCCAGTGGTTACAATAGCACGTTCGGTTCCAAACGCGTTATCTCCAACCCCAGTGACGGAAGCACCGGTGTCAACGTATGCACCTCTGGTGCCAGATACGTTTCCTCCGGTTTTGCCATCCGGAGTTCCGGTGTTTACGATGGCTCCTCTGGTGTCAGACACGTTGTCTCCGATCCCATTAACGGAAGCACCGGTATCGATCGATACCCCAACGGTTCTAGAGACGTTGCCTCCATACCAGACCACAGAAACGCCAGTTCCAGCAAGTCTACTTCCGGTGCCATATGCCTTGTCACCCGTCCCGACAGCTGACACGCCGGTACCAACCTACGCGTATCAGGTGCCAGATACATCAGCTCCAATTTTGTCCACTGAGTCACCTGAGCCAGAAGCCATGCTACCAATCTCAAGGGCTCCACCTCAAAATTCGAATCCCTTCACACCCAGCTCGCCGGTGGTATCGCCCCAAGATCTTACTACTGACGCACCGGAATCAACGAATGCTCCGACAATAGAGCCCCAAGTGTCTTTTACGGAAGTTCCCGACCGCACGAGCGTTACAGTTTTTCCACCTCAAGAATTAACAACTGAAGTACCCGCTTCTAGTGGGGGATTTTCAAGCAGCAACGCTGGCTCATTGACGGATACTCCTGTGCCAATTGTTTCCGAGTTTGGAGTACCACTGTTGACACATGAGGGAACTGAAGGATCGAACATCGAAACACCGATATCATCGATTCAACAACAGTCGATTGGCGGTTCAGCGTCGTCTGAAGGGGCGTCTCCATCGTCTACTAGGTCGCCAGAAACGGTAGTGCCCAGTTGGCAAGGCCAGAACTCTGCCGCTGACATTTCTGAAATGTATTCCAGCTCTTCTGCCAGCCTTTTTATACCAGAGCCATCAACTCAATCTTCAGAACAAACATCGACTCCTTCTGTTGCCACTGATGTACCAATCTCGACGCCAATGCCGACCGATTCACCATCTACGACACCGATGTTGGACATTCCTATGGCAACGCTGGCGCCAACATTACCGAAAAATTCAAGCGTTTCTTCTACAGAGAGATCAAGCTCTTTAATATTTACCAACTCGGCACAGAACGCGACATCGGCGCCTGCTCTAATTCTTCCGCTGTTGGACTACGAGGTCTATCCTTTGTCGACCAAGATCCCATCGCTTGCTAATATCGATAGTGATTATAATGGCATCGCCACATGGAACGAGTGGGCGGCCTACGTTCTTGGACTGCATATCACTGTAGTGGAAATTGCTCGACTCTCGGAGACAGATTCTACAACGCTGGCCATGCTCATTCGTCAGGCCGACTCACACTACGAGAACCTGGAGAACTGTCTTCACGATCGATTCAGCGAGGTAAGCCTACCTGCTACTTGAAGGCTGTAGTGGTTGGTGTGACAACGGCTCTTTTGTTTAGATGACGGAGAATGGCATCATTGACAGCAACAACTATGAGTCGTTTGTGAAAGATGCTGAAGCGAATTGCAAGATCAATTGTCCGGCGCCGTTGATAGTGGAAACGGCGTAAATCAGAAGCACTGACACCGTCTTTGCGCTTTTCGTAGCCAATTCTTGAGGCGTGTGCACATTAAGAGATGGTATCATGACCCCAATTCACAGCCAGATTCAATCACCAATCGCACTCATTTTATTCGTTCACGATTTGTTTTCTTTGGCGGACTTTGAGAAAGCGATGATTTTCTTCCTAACAGAGAGCGGTTGGTGCTAAGGCTAGCACTGGACACTCGTCGCGATCGTCCGGCTGATTTTGGCTTCCTCCTGTTCCGCTTTATGCTATATCTGCTGAGAGACGCTGCAGAAACCCGCTGCAGTAGGAAACGACGGTCGAACAGCTTGGTCGCGACGATCTTGTCAAATACAAATCCAAGATCGTCAATACAAATTTCCAATTTCAGATTGAGCACACAAAGCTCCACGTACATGGATACGAAGATACATCCGCTCTTCTTTCCACTTGGCTGATTTGAATTCCAGATGCACTTTGGTCTTTCGGTGCTCATAGAGACACTTGAGTGAACTCATTGGCGCCAGAGCAGGAGTGCGGCTTGGCAATGAGAACTGGAGGTCTTTCTCTCCCGTCTGTCTGCGTCGCTCGCAACTTTGTTCAAAGCGTAAGATGCAGACGCGTTCGCGCGCTTGAATTCCGCTGCATGAGACATCAAGGCAATAGAGTCACAGGACCAACTGAGTTCCATAACGAAAGCGACAAAGGCTTACCGGATGAGACTCTGAATCTGGACGACCGCATGGAGCTGCAATCTCGAAACGATCCGGTAGATCTTTATCCTGAGTCGGAAGCCACGAAACAAACCCTGCGGCAGCATAGCCAAGCCATTTCACAAGCTAGTGCAAGCCACGTAACGCTCAGTAAAGGCAGATGATACCTGGATTTTAACCACTGAGGCAAGATACACTTCATCATAATGCCGTGTAAATTGATGTGCATAGCCACAAAGCGCTAGGAACCGCCGAATGCAGGCCTACACAGTAATAAATAAGCGTTTTCCAGGTATGACACGGATACTGCACTCAGTCTCTTGCTGACCTGGATCTTTGCAGCTGCCCAGTACATTCGCTCTCGTTTCGCTTTGATATCACGTTTCTGGTTGGCGCGGTGCTGGATTTCCTTTCGCCATGGAGAAAGATCGGACCGTGTGGTCTGTTCTTCGTTTTGGTGAAGCGAGTGTTGCATCTTGGACAGCTACAGTGCCTCAATCCTACAGAGTCAATGCCCAAGGGTTGCTTCCAACTGAATGCTGATGCAACTTACGTCTCCGCGGATGCTGGCCAGATTGTTGATCCGTTTGCGTAGTTGGTAGGAGAACGCATGTGGCCGGCTTCGGAAGCCACGAAAGCACGCCTGGATCTTCATGGCAGCCCACGTCTCGAGCTGCAGCTTCTCCAGTCGCTCCTGTCGCAGCTGCTTCATGAATTCGTCGTGTTCCTACAGATGATCAATCGATATCAGCTCCACATTAGCATCATCATGGAGATCTGCGTTGGCCTGCTCTTGCCTGTGTGAGCTCCTGATGCAATCGCTGCGTTGGGATCGCAAGCGCAGGCAGATCACGCCGAAACGCTGGCAATGGCGTCTGCGATCGACCTTTCTTCTTGGCTTTCTTTGGATTGCAGGACTGCGCATACACGTGGATCGAGGGCTCCTGGTTCCTGGCAGCCAGTGGCGGTGGAGGCGTAAGCAGCGAAGGCGGTCTTTGCTGTTGTTGCTGTTTGGGGTGCTGCTGGTGCCGCGCGTACGGCTTGGCCGTGACGACAGTCGACATGATGTTGGAGCACGTGGCCTGCGCAGAGTAGATGTAGCTCATGCGCGTAGCTTCGAGCGGTTCAAAGCAGCGTGTGTGCAGCAAATGCACCATCGAGTCGTCCAGCTCCGAGGCTTCATTCTCGTCTAAAGACTCGGTTTCCATTGTGTTCAAGCCGTGGACTTGAGATCCATGACGCCGCAAAGGGCGTTTTCCCAATCCAGAAACCATAACGACAAGGCCAAACAGTCGACGAGCTGGCTGAAAAGGCACTCGCACTATGGCCTCGTGAGCAGAACATGCAGCAGCAGCACAAGAAGCAGTGGTGGCAGTTGCAGGAGCAGCTCCGCCACGACTGCATCGTGACTGTGAACGAGGGCATGGGCGTCTCGCCTTGTCTCTACTTTGGCACCAGACGCTGCACCTACAGCGACGTCATGTCAGTCGTGACGACTGTGCGTCCACTGCCGCCATTTGTCCCCGAGCCGCTGGTGTTTGTCTCCACAGAGGACGGGAACCAGCCCAGCAGCATTAGCAGCAAGCTTGCGACCGCCTGGGCCAATGCCAGAGCCTTTCCTACCAAGCAATCGTTCGATCGGGACCCAACATTGCCATTCAACCATGGCATGATCGACAGTCCAGCGTACGTCCACGCACCGTTCCAAGGCGGAGCGCCAGAGGAGCGACGTCGGCGTTTCCACGAACGCCAGTCGCTCGCACTGCAGCAGGAGAAGCAGTTCTTCATGCAAAAACTGCAGCAGAAACGCCAGAAGCAGTACGATCGCGAGCTGCAGGCCGTGCTCGTGTTGCAGCGCATGTATCGCGGATACCTGCTACGGCTGCGGTTCATGGCCATCAAGGAAAAGCTGCGTGTCCGCAAACGGATCCGATCCAGTCTTGTCCAGGTCACCAAGGGCACAGCTATCATCTTGGGCGAGAGAGAGCGGCGCAATCGGCTTCTAGCAGCGCACAATGCAGCTGCAGCGCAGATCCAAGGACGATTCCGCATCTGGATGGCTCGAAAGGCTTCTGCCAAAGAGCGGTCCATTCGGCAGCATGAACGACACCAGCGCTCTGTGATTATGATGCAATGCGCATGGAGAAGCAGTCTGGCCAGAGCTTGCACGCGTAAGATCCGATCTCGGAGACATGACGAACAAGCCACAGGACTGGCACATATCATGATACGACTGTTTCAGGGCTACAAAGCAAGACAGCGAGTGCGCACGATGCGTATCAGAAGGCAGCGGGTTGCAGCAAACCGGATTCAGAGCTGGATGCAGATCCAATTGGCCAAACGAATAATCATGATACAGCGAAGACACAAGCGAGAGTTAACGCATACTAAAGCAGCTATCGAGATTCAAAAAATCGTACGTGGGAGCATTGCCAGAGCGTTTGTGCTATTGCTGCGGATCCAAGAGCACCGGAACATTCAAGTGGCGTGTGCGCTCACCATCCAGCGCGCGTATCGCGGCATGATTGGCCGTCAGCGAGTGCGATTTCTTCGCGTAATGCGGCTTCATCATCGTGCGTTCACCTGCGCAGTCCACGTGACTCGCATTATCCGAGGCTTTTTGGCTCGAAGACTGGTGCAGCTGGAGCGCTTGCTTCAGGAAACCGATCTGCTGGTGCAGACGCGACGCGGAAATCTCTCGGCCGTGATCGATTTAATGGACGGATACGGCACAATCGATGAACAGCCAGCCGACCTGACACAACTGACGCAGCGAAGCCGACATAATGTGCTGCATCTGGCTTCTCAACGTGGTCATCTCGATATAATCACGCTCGTGATTCCCAAGCTGCTATCGCTGGCTCCAGAAATGGTCAACGCTGTGAATAATAATGGCGATACACCGCTGGAACTGGCAATCGTCCATGGCCATGAACAGATCGCGGCGTATTTGTTGACCAAACTCTGCGATCTCGCCAAGAACAGCACATTCGGAGGGAAATATATTCCCAAAGCAACGCGGCAATCCAATGCCGGAAGACAACGGTCTCTCGTGCTGGAAGCCGCTCGTCAGAACATGGGCGCTATTGTAGTCAAGCTCTTGCTACTTTTTCCTGGTTCGTTCTCAGGCAAAGAAGTCGATTCCTGGACCCAGCGATCGGTGCTGCATGAATCGCTATTGCTGCCAGCTTCGCTTGAAACGCCGATCACAAGAAATGAACGCATGGCGGCCACAATTGAGATGCTTGTGACGAAATTGCCTCAGATCGCCATCAATGCGCAGGACTTCGTCGGATTTACAGTGTTGCATCTAGCGTCCGCAATGGGAAATCTATCTGTAGTACAGAAACTACTACTGCTTGGCGCTGATATCGCAGTTGCTGATCTACAAGGACGCACTGCCTGGCGCATCGCTCTGCTTCAGGGCCATGAGGCTTGTTTCCTCGAGATCCGACGCAAATGGCTCAACGGAGTATCTTCTTCAGATGCGTCCTCAGCACTTGCAGCGGATTTACAACAGGACGAAGGCTCCAGCAAAGCGCTCGTTCAAGCAGCGACCAAGTCGCGGATAAACTCCGAGCTCCATCCACAACTCAGCAAAGCGCTTCTGAATTGCTGTGAAGATGGCAATCTGCATCATATGCGCTTCCTGATCGAAGAGTGCGGCGTTTCCGTGAATACAATCGACCAAGAAAGCGATAAGGAGTCGCTGCTGATGGTCGCGTGTCGTCAGAATCAGATTGAGATCGTCAATTACATCTTGATGCAAGACGGACTGGACATTCAGTACAAGAACTCTGCCGGATCCAGTGCACTCACCTTGGCTTTGCACAGTGCTGAACTAACGGCCATGCTGGTGAATCAGGCTGGAGCAGATCCTTGCCAGTCTTTCGATGACATGCGAGGGACGATTCTGCATGAGGCGACACGGCGTGGTTACGATCTGCGGCCTTGGTTGCATCATTATTCGCCACAGTGGATCCCAGAGCTGAAGACTGCACAAGTGGACGCTGATAACCGGACTCCTCTGCACGTGGCTGCAGTGGTTAACAATGTGAACGCTGCCAAAATGCTGGCGAATAGTGGCCAACCAATCGATCACGTGGAATCTCGTGGCGGTCGGACAGCTCTGCACAAGGCCTGCCGAGCAGGAAACCTGCCCATTGTCAGGAAACTACTGCAGCTCCAGCCAAAAGTGATCTGGGTGCTGGACTTGAACGGCCGATCACCATTCTTTGATGCCGTTCAAAGCGGACAAGTCGAATGCTTGGAGCTGCTTTTGAAGCACGTATCATCAGATCACGACATGGCAAAAGCATTTTCACTCGCTTATCATTGCGACAAGAACGGCACGAGCTTGCTGGATGAGGCGGTTGCGTCTGGGACGGTCGCTGGCAATGACGCCATGGTCTCTTTTCTCTTGGAAAGAGTTCCCAGTGCTGTAGACGGCCAAAGAAGCTGAAAGATCTCCCGTAAACGACCGATTGCTGATGCTGCGTTGTTCTCCGGATGACGCTATCTCTTGTCTCACTCAAATTTGAGCTCCCTTCGGAAGTTGAGGCGGTTAGACAGTTGGGTGGCAGCGTTTGGTCGTGCACTGTGAAAAGAATCCTGCGCTCAGACCGCAATTCGCATCGGAGCCCAGAAAGCCAAGCCAGGACCAAGATGAAGTCCGCCGTCGTGTTTGTCGCTGCCGCCGTCGTCGCCATGCTCGGTGCCACGGAAGCGCAGCCTGCGCACCTTCGCCGTCTGGCCGAGGGCGGTCCGCCGTCGGGTCCTCCTCCGCCGCACAACCAGGAGCAGTTCTTCGGCTACGGATGGGGCTATCCAGGCTACGGCTACTGGTACTGAGTCTAACTCAGTGGCCATGGAGTCGTGTATGTGTTGCAATCAAGTGGCGTGGAAGAGGTATCAAGATTGTAGGCTTGAGCCATGACGGACTCTGCAGTGAGAGCAAGTAGTAGTAGTTTAAGCTATTTGCTGAATGCGAAATGCAAGTCGTTTGAATTTGAATTAAATCCACAGTAGTAGCCAGCACAACGTAAGCAGTTGGCATGAAAAGACGTAACCAAGCAATACGTAAGCAGTTGAAATCAAAAGACAAGGCACGTTCGTTGCCAGGGACCGTGTACGCAGTGTTTTCTCAGTGACGCTCGTCCCACTACACGACATTCCTGCTGACATTCCTGCTGAATTGTGGCAGTTTGGCAGTTGGTTCTCTGGCAACTGCCATTAACTCACACACAAATCAGTTCGTGCAAGAAATACCAAGACCAAAATGAAGTTCGTCGCTGTGCTCGTCGCTGCCACTGCCGTCGCCATGTTTGGGGCCACCGAAGCTCAACCCGCGCATCTCCGTCGTCTAGCTGAAGGCGGGCCACCATCAGGACCATCAGGCCCTCCTCCGCACAACCAGGAGCAATTCTTTGGCTACGGATGGGGCTACCCAGGCTTCGGCTATGGAGGCTACTGGTAAACAAGTCCAGCACAGAGTCGCCTGTTTGTTGCAATCACGTGCGTTGAAGAAGAATTAGGAGAAGGCCTTGGTCCCAGTTCTGAATACAAACTCTTGAGTAGTTTGGAATTTTAAGGTCTCTGTCGTTCGTTCTTCCTGGTCGCCCGTGTTGGTTTTGTCCAGCGCCTTCTCTCTAGGCTGCGAACGGGTGTAGCAACTGTTACATGTTCGTCATGCGGCTGCAAGCCCCGCACTCTGAAGCTCAGATCGGAATTGGCAACGCAGGGCGCAGGAGCAAGAGCAACAAAGCCATCAAGACCAGCATGAAGACGTTCAGCATCGTGGGCCTCATGGCCATGGCACTCTCTGTGCTCTCGCCCAGCGTGTTGGGTGCGAAGGAAGACGAGCAGCATCTGCGTCGACTGGAGGAGCCCAACAACGCGCCCGGAAACGCTGAAGCGGCAAGCGGCCAGGCGCAAGGTGGCGACCAGGAGCACTGGGGATACGGCGGCTATGGCTATGGCTACGGCTACCCGTACTACCACTACCCGTACTATCACTACCCGTACTACCACTACCCGTACTACCACCACTACTATTGAGCTGCGGGCACGACAGATGTGGGTGTGAAGCTTAGGAGCCGTAAGGATGAGTTGCGTTTGAAGTAGGAAGCGGCTTATGCAGATGAATGAACGTTATGTTGATGTTAGCGATCCTATTCACACTCATTTGCGTGGTGAGTGGGCGTTACACTGTATCGTGACGTTGACGTCTGCAGTTGTTTCTGACCCTTGCGTCGATCTTTCGTGTCACCGAAAATGGATCATACACTTCCAGCAACATTCCTTGCATATTCTTAGAGCACGAGAGATTTAATAATTCAGACTAACTGATAACCTTTCATACAATTTCGGAAGTATCAAGGTTTTCTTGTCATCACTGACGTGCGATACCAACAGTGGACCGCGACAAACCCCCAATAACAGGTTCTCATTGGCAGATTCATGAAAACAGGCGGATTTGGAGGCAGATCCAGAACCCAATCCCCTGCAGTCAGCTTTGCTACTGTACTGTAATCAATGGCGCGAATGCAGCAAAGAGTCAGCGTCGTGTAGGGTTGACATAGCGTTCCCAGATGGCTCTGTTACGACCGTGCGTTTTCAATTTCGTGGTCCGCCGGCTCTTAGGGAAAGACCAGAGCTCCGGCGTGTTTGGTCCGCTCCTCTAGCACTGGACAGGCTGGTCCGCTTGTTTTCCCCCTTTGCACCGCCATCACAAGCGGATTCTTTTATTCGCTACAGCACCATCGAGAGCCGCCCAAGAGTGTGACTCGAGATACGAACGCTGTTAAGTGAGACCAGATTAGCAACATGACAGCCGAGTACGCTGAGGAGTCGACGGCACGTGCTGTGGACATCAATCATGCCACATTCCCCGCTGCGTACGACGAAAAAGACGACTCAAATGCGCTTCGAGCCCGACTGGCGGCGCGTAAGAAACCGATCTACGCCGGTCTGGCCTTTATTTGTCTCGTTATCGTTGGTGTGAGCATCGGCGTCACAGCGAGCGGAACTTCAAGCGCCAGCACGCAGTCCAGTGATAGCAACACGGCTGGCTCCGGTTCCACCGCTTTAGGCGCGTCCACTATCGCCGACAGTACGATCGCTGGCACCGTCGAATCTGGTGGATCTGGTTCGACCGCCACGGATGTGGTCACTTACTCGTCCACCAAGGGTTCACAGGGTTCATCTTCGTCCGCCTCATCATCCTCTGAGTATTCCGCTGGTTCAGTGGCAGGCGAAGCCGAATACACGTACACGACTTCGAACTACAGTAAGTACCTATCATCCGCGCGCCCGCTTCATGGCGGATGTTTTTTTTACGATTATTCCTGTGATTAGCGTCCGCATCCGCTTCTGCATCCACTTCCGCTTCAGCCTCCAAGTCGGCTTCATCAAGCGGATCAGGTGAAGTGCTGGGCTACACGGCCGTGGACTTTGACTGGACCGACTCGTCCAAGTGGCAGTATGCCAGCGGCAGCGCCGTGGACTCGAGCATGTTTTCTGGCAGCAGTATCAAGCTCACGCCGGCCACGAGCTCCGAGCCCATCCGCACGCTCTCGGGCTGGACCGGCGAGAAGATTGTACTCATCGAGTGGACGCGGTCGTCCACGAGTGACACCAACATTTGGATGCTCAACACGGCCATCAAGGACCAGTTCGCCACGGGCAATGGCTGGCCGTACTACGGCGAGCTCGACATCTTCGAGATGTTCACGCAGGACGCCGTGACGTACCCGTCGTACGACTACTCGGGCTTCGTGGACTACTCGTCCGTGTCCAGCTACGGCCAGCTGACCATGCACATGGGCCCGCGCAAGGAGGACGGCAACCCGTGTTACTGCTCGGCCAGCGCGTCCAAGTCGGTCTGGTACGACAGCACCAAGCCCATGGTCACGTCCTGCGGCGCGCAGTTCGCCAACAACGCGCAGAATTCGATCGCCACGGTCTTCGGCTCGGACAGCACAGGCCAGTTCATCCAGTTGATCCAGAACCCGACCGTGACCAAGGGCGCCAAGAAGGACGGGTCGTTCACGTACGATATCACCGCCGGCAGTGATTCCGTCTCGACCAGCAAGATCTACAACAACGCCGACCTCTTCTGGGGCGTGGACGCCTCGGACTCATGCGCCTCGGGCGGTGGCCACAACGCCAACACGGGCTTCCCGTTCTTTGAGGAGTTCCGCATCGTGCTGGAGGAGCAGAAGAAGGACGACTCGTCCGCGTACTTCGAGGTCACCAATATCCAGGTCTTCACAGCCAATTGAGTGGCTCTTCATGTCCATCCGACGCCATTTCGTTGCGGCGACGTAATATGAGAGTGAGAGGGCCAGAGCAGATAGTAGCTCCAACGGCCGAAAACCTCTTGCTCGCATAGTAAATCTGAGCGTTTTTGCGTTTGTTTGTCCAATTCGATCGCTTAAACTGAAAATGGGCATGCACATTGCAAGCTGGTAGTCTGAACCGATGCATCCTTGGAACGAGCTGTAGGGGAGGGCCACACCGCAGTGGTCAAGTATCTCCACGGCAATCGATCGAGATCATATACAAGATGGTGGAAATAAAAAAAAAATGCAATTGTGTGTGGGCCACAATGTGGCGTATGCTGGGCATATTATGGATGAGTGGATCTTGGCGGTGGACGTTTGGAAACTCGTTGAAAGGTTTTATGAACACCAAGAGGCAATCCAAGACTGAGCGGATGCAATTTTGCAGGCGCAGTGAAGAAAGCTGCCACTTGAATGGGCAAATGTCTAGTATCCAAGTGCGGAAAGATTATGAACATGATACTGGACAAACTGGGATCTCAAAATTTTCAGTTCGCCACTCTCGAATGGATCTAGAAGTGATGGGATAGCGCAAAGTGCAAAATGGTCACGATTTTAAAGAACCTTCATCGCTGTAGTTACAATTGGAGAAAACTACTTCATTCACTGAATGCGATCCAAACGAGTTCTTCTTTCACTCCTTGTCTCCAATCTGACGCCGCTCTTGCTAATCTGTCAGCTTTCACGCGTCAGATGCGTTAGGTCTCTCTCACAAACTGGCACGAAGAAGCAAAAACCATCAAATTTGGGATGTCGTTTCATTCCTCAAGTTACTACGGCACTGTCGCCACTGATAACAACACTGCTACCAAGGCTAGACGAATATAAAATGCCCAAAATCTTCAAGCGTGAACATCTCGGGTAGTATGGGAGCATCCGGCCGTTTACCAGCCATGGCCGCCCCAGTGGCCACCGCCGCCTCCCCAGCGACCTCCACCGCCGCCCCAGTGGCCTCCGCCACCACCCCAACGATCTCCACCGCCGCCCCAGTGGCCTCCACCGCCACCCCAGTGATCTCCACCCCCTCCCCAGTGGCCTCCACCTCCATGCCGATCTTCAAAACTTTCGGCATAGTCTTCGGGGGCACCGGCCTCCATCGGCGGAGGTCGAGCGTCATCCAGACGGCGCAAGTGCTCGGTTTCTTCTGCATACGCCGACTTCGCCAGTGCGGCAAACGCCACGACGAGGAAAGTTCCAACGAAGCTGGTCTTCATAGTCTCTCCTTGAGCTTGGATTGGGCGATCTTGGGCAAATCGCACACTGAGCTGTAAGTTGGGGCTTCCTCTCATTGAACCGTTATTCTCCAGCTGGGACAGGATCAGTGCTAACTCTCAGAAATTCCCTCACGGCTAACTGGCACGTCTGGATCACTTGGGATGGCGGTTGGCTTGAGCGACGCGGCGTAGAGCCCATCAACTGTGTGTTTCCGGTAAACGCGCCTCCAGATCTGCACGAGCCCCCATTCATCGTCCTTGGGAAGATCCAGATTAATCGCTTGCTCAATTGCTCGCTGAAAGCCAGCCTGTGCGATAGGTTGGTTTAATAGCCTCTCAGCGAGTCGAGCATCTCCGTTCGCTTCGATTGTGGCTAGCAATTGCTCCTGCGCTGTCGGTTCACCTCGTCGTTTTACAGCCTTTTTGGTGTCGTCAATGCCACTTGACACAGCGATTGGATTGCGCTGGGGAGCGAATAGGGCGATGCGAAGTCGACGTCGTTGTTCCTCTGACTGGACTTGTTCACGATGTGTTTGAGCTCGAACGGTTAACCGTGAAATAGGCGTCTTGCGGTTGTCGCCCATCCGAGATTGAGCACCGTCTCGACTCGATCGACTTGTGGATCGTCCAGTTGACTTGCAACTTCTGGGTCGGGTATTCAACAGCAGTCGATCCACAACAAGCTTGATCGCGCCTTGAACGAAGACAACAGCGTGTCGTGCGATTATATGTTGTTCTAATTGAATTTGCCGCTCAGACTTGGGCTTGACTGGAAGCACGTGCACGCCATAGAACTGCGAAGGTCGCTTTATATAGCTCTTAGGATTGCGAACACACCAGAGCGAGGTGCAATGAGCCTGTTCTTTCAATGCCTGCACTTGCTTCTCGAAAGCGACAGACACCTGCGTAGTCTTGTAGATCTGAAGCAATCGAGACTTGGCCATGGCAAACGAAAGCGTGGGCTCGCGTACTCGATACCGAACAAATCCAACGACGCTGCTGCCTTCTTTCTCATTAGAAACACATGCTAATCGCGTGTGCAGCATGCGGAGTAATGGCCGTTTCTGCAGAAACATACCAGCTTGTTCTAATGCGACGAGAACATCGGACTTGGTGAATAAACGGTCTTCAAAAACAACAGCGTCGCGTTGCTCTGCGTCCATCGAACGACGATGCTGCAACTGGTTCTGATCGCTCAACTTGGCTAGTCGATGAAAAACGTCTTCAACGAGGCTCAAATCCAGCTCCAACGCTTGCTCTGGCGATCGCCAATCCACCTGATCACACAGAACCATAGCTCTTCCCAGTGTTGCGATCCAACTCGGCAGCAAAATCAATGCAGACTTAAGGTGCCCCTTCAAAGCGACGCGACCGATTTACAAGGCACCAGTCTTCAGTCGAGATCATGGAGATCTTGCTGCTGGATACGACTGAAAAGGAAGGCGATGACAATATGTTGTTCCACTATTCTCAGCAAGCGACGTTGCCTTCACTAAGGCAAGATGAGCCCGTGTGGCTAAGCTTGCGTGGTGTACTTGCGGCTGCCATGGGTGCAACAACCTCGTTCTGCGGAGAACCGCTCCAGACCGCGCATTTTCGCGTGGGTGGTGATCTCGAACGCGTCGTTGGCTTTGCCAATCTCTACGAAGTTCTGTATATACTCGTGTTTCCAAAAAGTGTTCCGTCAATTGAGATCGTGCAGGTGAGCCACTACGACACGTTCATGTCAGACGCAGAGTCAAAACTCACGCCTTACATCTTGAGCCTAGTATTATACGCGGTCGAGTTGCGATCTGTTGCTCAGCGTCTTTGGATATCCTGACCAAAAGCTATTTCGATGGCAACGTCGCAATACAGAGTTGAAACAGCGCTTGAATGATTTTTTTTCCAACGTGTTGACCACAATTGAACAAGGTTGGAATGCCTGCTTTAATGGCGCTGATGTCATGTAGTGAACTGAGCGTTTGTTGACAGATCTGGCATTCAAGTCTCATTTTCAGTTCGCATTCAAAGGTTGGATGCCTGCGCTTGAATATCCGCTGGACTTGCTGGTAAGCTCGAATCTCCACATCATCGACATCCATCAGAGAAAGCAACTAAGAGCTCATATGTAGGCGAGGCTTTCCACACTCAGCGCGCTCCAAAAGAGAGAGTCTGAGGTATTTCACGTATACTTAGTCCACGAAAGGAACGTTGGAGCTGATTAACGCTTTTTTTGATAGGTTGATGATGACGGTTTTTGTATCTTGTATCGGTGCGTCTTTGAGTTCGTATTTCGTCTTTTACTTGAAACCAGCTAACAAAATATCTATGATGCAGAAAACAGCTCGTCGCCTCGAACATGCGTGGAGATTTCTCAGAGCTGCTGTACCAGTGGGTCATATTTGGTCACTTCCGCGCGCTTGCAAAAGAGCTACCAGCTCCAGAAGGTAAAAAAAAATATTGCCCCATCATGTCCTTCAACTGGCCACATCCACCGATAAATCATGAGAACTCAGTAGATTGCCATTGGAAATGCCTGTGCTACGAGTTCCACGATTTCCAGTTCGCCAGACATGGATTTTATCCAAGAAGTCATTCTTGCCTGGTGGTTGAGCACGATGATGTAAGGAAATGATCGGTTTTTCACTTGGATCATGATATTTTCCCTCACTAAATTGTACCACAGCTCCACATTATATATCTGAATCGATTGAATATGGAAAAAGGACAACATCATCACGACGATAGTCAAGCCCGGTGGCGAAGCCGCATCCAGCCGGATCCGCTACATGAAATTATCCATTTCATCAATGCAAATATTGCGAGGTTTTCCGATTCACAACTGCAAGCACACCCGATCCCGCGTCCTGACTTGTCCCAACTAAGTGGAAATAGCCCAGGCATTGAGAACGTTTGGTATTACTTGGTTGTTGACCACTTGCGCAGAGTGATATTTGGTCCACGTGTTGAGGATCATTTTCATGGTCTCAAAATCCAGTCGAAGGCTGCAGAGGAGCGTCTCACATTGATATTAACCACATTTGTTGGTCGAATTGCTTCGTTTCAGAATGAAATGATTGTCCAAAAGCCAAAGATAACACAGCCAGATCCTAAAAAGCCAACGTGGTTGCCACGAGTAAAGCTGAATTGCGATGACTCCAGCACACTATTTCTTCACGAGCAAACAAGCGAATCCGGAGCCGACATCTCGGCCGAAAATGCTCACATCTTTCCTCGGCCTGGAACACCTGTGAACCCAAGCAGCTATTTTCCGGAAACCAATGGCCTTCAATATCGAGCATTGCATCAGGAAGCAGAGCGACTCATTGTGAACGGACAGAAGCTCTGGATCGTTGTGAATCACTACGAGACGATGGATTTACTCGCAATTTTTGACGATTCCATGTCGATGCAGCAAATGGAACAAGAAATGGACAGACTTTTCTGGTGCGGACATGACGGTGAATAGATCATCTCCACATTTAATTGAGACAGCATAATTCTGAATCAACCTTTAAATGCTTCTACACTCACTTCAATCAGGACGCATGTATAGTTCTCTTGGCGTTCGCACTGATATATTCCCGCGCCCTAAAGCTGGCATTTCAAAGCAGTTCCAGAAAAACAGGATCAGATGCATCAACGTCAACGCCATAACCCACAAGGCAAGATATGTGAAGCCAAACGGGAACGCAAAGATGTAAATGTGGAACGCCGCAAAGACACAGAAGAAAAACGGCGGGAAATAGGCTTGAGACAATAGGGTACGAACACTGCGACAGCACACACGACTTACAATTAATACTACGAATGCAACACAAGACGAGAAAGCGACACTCACCTGATGACTGAGAAGGATTCTCCAATCCACATGAGAGCCATGACGAAAAAGGCCACGATCACATCTTGGTACATCCAACACAGGCACCACAGCATTCCGACCTACAATCACGTGAGATGATTCAATACAATCCTGACATGTAGCGAATTGCTCATCATACCATCACAGGACAGAGCATGAGAGACTGCGCAAAGTAACCCACGATCAGATTCGGCAATGGGATCTGCAGCTGCTGGCGATTTCGCAGTAGCGCTGCCATCCAATCACACACGAGTCAAAGCTTCAAAACGCCATTATCTTGAACGAATGCAAGCGCACCTGAGAACATGGTCATGCGCTTTTGCGTTTCCAGCAGCACGAGCGCTGCTAATGCAGTGATGGCGAAGAACAGGAACAGAATCGCATTTACGATTGTGAGCTTCTGCATTGCGTACTGGGAGATCTAGAGCCAGCAGAGCATTGAATCAGCAGCAGTCAGTACAGCTTCTGCAGACATCCGCCACTCACGCCAGTGCTGGATTCATTGAAACTGAACACTCCGCTCTGCAGGTCGTAGATGCGCTTGGTAGACTCTCGGTAGTAGAAGCCACGCCGACCGTAGTGCTGCAGCAGCAGGTTTTGTACAATGGTGTCGTATCCTAACACCAGGTCCAATACGATCGTCCAGAGCTGTGGCTGTCCAATGCCCAGCAGATCGAAGCAGTGGCCTGAAGCTGGAAGAAGCAGCGTTGAGACGTTCAATGCAGACGTCTCTGGCGTCTCGCGAAGCTCCAATTGCGCTACGAGCGTCTCCTTTTGCGCTGCGTACACGAACGCTGGCGTGTGTGCGAAAGGATCATCACTCTGTATCTGCACGCGCAGCAGTGCGGGAGCCACATTAGGCTCAAGATACGACCTCAAGCAGTCGCTCGCGCCATAATGCGCAACAAAAGACACGTGCGCCCAGCACAAAAGCACCAGTAGATGCACCACGGCCATAAACAGCGCGATCTCGAGTCGCAGACGGTTCTAGAGCAGCCACAGCAAAGCAGCCACAGATGTGAGCACTCCAGGCCCATAAGAGAGCTGTACAGATGCGAGAGAGGATGTGTATGTGCGTTACCTTGCGTGAGATCATCCGCTGCGTCCAGTGGGCCAGCTCCACGTGCATGCGCAAGTACGCTTCATGCGGCCGCTCCATCCGCATGAGCACGCAAGGTCCCCAAGTTCAATTGTTACCTTCGTGTAACATTTCGATGATGCAATCACGCTGCTTTGTGCCACTCGGGCTTCCTTCTTCCTTCCGTCATGACGCCCCAAGCGCAAACTCAGGCGGAGCCGCGGCTGCACCGCGTGGCCTCTGTCATGTCCGGACGCAGATACCTGCTGCTCACGTTCGCGTCTACGGCCGTGGCGGTGGCCCACGCGGCGCGCCACGTGGAGGACCGCGTGACGGCCAAGACGCTGCTGCACCAGCTTATGGCGTCGCGCACGAGCTCCATGGTAACACCCGAGAGGACGCTCTCACTGTTTCACAGAGTGGCTGACAAGGGGCGTATGTACTGTAGATCGCCATGCACTTCTACGCTGTGATGACGTACCATGTCTTCCTGGCCGTGGCCTATGTCTGCTTCAAGACCATCCGCCCAGCTGAGCTGCAGCAGACGAAAGAGACGCTCATCCACTTTGTGCTCATGCGTTGTCTGCTGCTGGCCAGCACCATGGGGCCTGCTCAGGAGCAGACCAGCATGGGTGTCCTGCTGCTGTGGCTATCGTCCATTGCGTTCCTGCGCGGCCTGCTGTCCTTCTGCCGCGCACGCTTTGAACATGTACGTGGACTGATTTACTGCCGCACGTGTGGTCGCTAATGCTTCGTTGTTTGGCTATCCTGTTAGCTGGTGACGCGCCCCATGCCCCAATGGACGGATCTGCGCCGCCTCGGCTTCGTGCTCAGCGTTGTGATCGCTTTGGACGTGGTCATGGCGCTCTTGTGGTCGTCGGGCCATTCGTTCGCGCAGCTTGTGACCCACTTCGCATGGTTCGAAGGCGCTTTGCTCATGATCAAGGCACTGCAGCTGGGCGTGAAGGTACTGTTCCATGTCTTTGACGTGGGCAACACCGTCGTGTTGGGCTCCGAAAAGGGCGAGTTCTATCTGCTGGTGCTGCAGACGGCGCTCAGTGGCTGCTACTTGGTGCAGCTGGTCTTCTACTACCTGTACATCATCAGCATGGACCAGTTCCGCATCAGCTTTCTCGACTTTATCCTCATTTTGAACGTCAAGAACGCGACGGTGCAAGTGCTGGAGAAGCTCCGCCACGTCAAGCTCTACCACGACGTCGTTCTGGAGCTGGACGAGTGCTTTCTGGACGCCACGCAGCAAGAGCTGGACGCTGTGGCTGACGACGTGTGTGTGATCTGCCTCAAGCCCATGACAACTCATGCCAAGAAGCTGCAGTGTGGCCACCTGTTCCACCGCTTTTGCCTGCGTCAGTGCTTGCAGAAGGCTTCCATCGGCGATGCCTTCACAGCGCTTGATCCCGTCCATCGCGCTGAAGCAACATTAGATGCTGCGGGTGCTGCGCGGACGAATACAACGCTGCGCTGTCCTATTTGCCGGAAGCGTGTGGATTCTGGCAAGCAGCGTGATCCATCGTTTATCCCAATCACGGAAGAGCAGAATGGCCTTGAGCCTGAAGCAACACCAGCAGATGCACCGCATAACGACGAGACACCAGTTGCTCCGCATGTGGCCGCACCGGTAGCTCCACCTCAACCTCAAGTGCCGTCCGAGACCGAAGACGTGTTCCGCTTTAGCAGTACGTTCAACCTGTGTACTGGAATCTTGTGTTTTCCTTGTGCTTACTTGCAGTGGCTTTACTATGTGCATCGTAACAGCGGAGTTCTTGTCTCGATGGATTCCATTCCCGACATTGTCATTCGAGATAGTGCGTCACCGTGACAACCCAGCTCCGTTTGTGGTGACTCCGGACATGATCCAGCAGATCTACGACGTGTTCCCGCAATACTCAGTGGAGGAGCTGCAAGCCGATCTGGTGCACACGCGGTCACCAGAGCGGACGGTCGAGCGCATCCTGTCCGGTCACTTTGATATGGATCGCATCCGAGAGCGCCAGGAGCAACGGAGCGAGATCGTTGGGGCTGGTGTGCCTGTCGAAGCCATTAATGAGATCGAGGAAGAAATGACGTGGAACGTGTCTGCGCTGCTAGACAACGTTTGGTCGAATCCACCAGCGCCCGAACCATCAGTAGCAAGCGAGAACACTCAGACAAGCCAACCAGAGTCGGATGCTGGTGTCGAACAGAGTCAAGCCGAGCGCACGGCAGTCGGCTCGGAGACTCTTCTGCGGCGATTACAGCGCTGGCGCTCAGGATCCGATGGGCGCGAGTAGGAAGGTGCGTGAGCAAGATGTGAATTTGTGAGTCAGCGTGAGTGACGTAGTGTATGATCATTTGCCGCAGGTGTGCTTGAAGAACCACGAAAGGCTGCGTTTGTTTATTTGAATTTGGAAATGTAAGCGTGCCGCCAAATCTTTCTAAAACGTGAAGCGTGCAACACTACAGGATCTCGAGTGTGGCTTCCGGATTCGCGCCGTACTTGGCCTTGTTTCGGTCGAACACGGTCTGCAGCGCATCGATGTAGAGCTGCTGGTGCTTCTTGATATCCTCGGGCCTTGGATTCGCGATGGTCGGGAGCTCCAACGCGCGGCCAAAGACTGTGATGATGTCGACATTGCTGCGAGGCATGATGGGGCAGTACTTGCTGCCGAAGAAAGCAGCCCCAGGGACCTTCCACTCGTTAAGCTTGAGACGGAATTGCTGCAAGTACGGGAAAGCGTGGTACGTCTGCTCTTCGCCGAATGTGAAGCCAGGGTAGATCTACAGCATCCAGTAGACGCATTAGGAAGGTACTAGGTTGGATATTAGAATATGGTTTTTGCTGCTGCGCTTTACCTTGTAGCCATGCTGCAACGCCAGCTTGATGAAGCCGAAGCGCCTCTTGATGAACACGCGATACTTGCCGCGTTGGTAGAGCGTGGCTTCTTCAAACCCGCCAGGGATGAAGCCGATGTTGCGTCCTGCACGCATGAGCTGCACGAACGTCTCCTTCTTGACGTTGTCGCAGTTGAGCCAGAGCAGCAGATCGCGGATCACGGGGAACCAGAACAGGTTCTCAGCCACGAGCATCTTCATGTTGGCCTTGGCAAAGCGCACGCCATGGACGCCGTTGACGGAGAATCCGCACGAAAGAATGCCATGCGGGTGGAAGCCGAACATGGCGCGCTCGTCTTCCGCCACAAGCCGCGGCGGCATGTCGTCCTTATTGTCCTCGTCATCTTCAAACACGCAACAGTTGTAGCGGAAGTACGGGTACTTGTGCATCATCTCGCGAGCCAAGTTGCGCGCCGCCGTCCACATGTGGTCGCTGGGAGTGAGTTTGTAGTACGATCCGTATAGCGTCATGCCCAGCAGGTACCAGCGCACAGAGACCGGCACGAATGCGGAATCCCATGCCAGCAGCGCGCGCAGGATCATGAGCCCCGAGAAGATCCAGAGCGCCATAAAGATGAGCAGCATGCAGACCCAGGCGAAGTAGATGGTGAACAGGAAGATGCGGCGCAGGAACTGGGCCTTGAGCGTCTGCATCTCCGGCTGCTCGTCCGCATTGGGCCACTGGCGCTTGGTCTCCAGGCGACACATGAGGAGCTCAGAACCAGCGGCTCGAATGCGAATCTGCCAGAAAACCGTTCGATTACGTCAACAACAGTGATCAAAAGTGTCCGATATGAGAAAGAGTCAGTTTGAGTTGACAAACTGTAGCCATTAATACGCGAGGCAACTTGTTGTATGAATATAAGGATCTCCGGCACAGCGTTGGGATCCACAGCATACTTGGCCTTGTGGTGGTCGAACAGTCCCTGGAGTGCGCTAATGCACATCTGCTGGTGCTTCTGGACATCTTCAGCCGTCGGGTTCGCGATCGTCGGGAACTCCAGCGGCCGGCCAAAGACTGTGATGAGATCCACGTCATTGCGTGGCATGAACAACAAGAGCTTGTCTCCGAGGAAGAAAGCGCCTGGAATTCTCCACTCGTTGAGGTTGAGTCGGAATTGCTCCAAATAGGGGAACGCATGGAAAGTCTGCTCTTCGCCAAAGGTGAAGGCAGGACAGATCTGCAACCATGAACAGTCAATACAGATATGGAAGACCGCTGTGGCCAGATCAACGCACCTTGTAGCCATGCTGCAGCGCCAGCTCGATGAAACCAAAGCAGTTCTTGATGAACACGCGGAACTAGCCTCGCTGATAGATTGTGGCTTCTTCGAACCCGTCTGGGAAAAAGCCGATGTTCCTGCCAGCAGGCATGAGCTTCGCGAACGTTTTCTTCTGCTCTGTGCCGTAATCCATCCAAAACAGCAGAGGGAACCAGAACATGTCCCCGAGCCAGCAAGTCTTGGACCGCGCGAACCGCGTGTTGTGAATGGCATTGATGGAGAAACCGCAGCTGAGGACTCCATGCGGATGGAACGCGAACATCGGGCGTGCATCTGCTGGTACCAACTGCTCTTGAGGTGATTTAGCACCAGGCGATTCGTCTTCGTCGCTCTCAAAGACGCAGCGATTGTACCGGAAGTACGGATAATTGGTCAGCGTGTCTCGGTACCGATTGCATAGCAACGGCCATGGCTGGATACCTGGTGTGACCAAGCAGTAGGAAGCCCAGAGCATCATAAAGACCACAAACCACCACAAAAGGCAGGAACGATTGCCAAGTCACGCATAATGAGTGCAAGTACGAACGCAGCGACTATGAAGGCACTCGTGGTCACGTACGCTACGAGAAGACACACCCACGTGAAGTGGATCGTGAACAGCGTAGTGCGTCGTAAAACTCGAGCTCGCAGCGTCCGCAGCTCGGGCTTTCGTCGAAATTCTCCCATTGAGGAATACGGTGAACCAAGTTGTTGATGCCACGCTTCAACGGGGTCTTGGGCTTGCTATCTGGACGACACATTGGCGTTTACGCTTCGATCCGTCGGATTGTAAAGTGAGGAGGCTGGATACATCTCGAATCGCTTGGATCTTTTCGTAACCATACCGAGTGATGTATGTCCCCAGGAGGCGACGTCATGCCATTCATCCATGGCCGAAGGGAAATGATTCTGCTCCCTCGCCCATCTCTAGTGAGAGTGATTGTGTGGCTGTAGACGAACTGAGCATCCCGAGCGCAATTTCTTCGAGTCAGTTTATACTTGTGTGGACTGCGGTCTGTGGACCGGCTTCACTGGTTTGACAGCCATCAAACCTTGTCCAAGTGATGATTCCAGAAAGCATGGGCACTGAGACACAATGAAAATATACGTGTTCATTTCAAAGATTCAAAGCCCACATGTAATATTCAAGCAACTTAAAGCACAAGCCAACCTCTGAGTTGTGCCATGGTATCCAGAGCCGAATGAGCACATGTTGCACTCAGAGAATCTCGAGTACAGCGTTTGGATTCGCACCGTACTTGCCTTTGTTGCGGTCGAACAATTCTTGAAGTGCCGTGATGTAGATCTGCTGGTACTTGCGCACGTCTTCGGCTGTCGGACTCGTGATTGTCGGGAATTGCAACGCGTGGCCAAACACTGTGATGAGATCCACATCGATGCGCGGCATGAACGGCAAGTATTTGCTGCCGAGAAAGAACGCGCCCGGGATTTTCCATTCGTTCAATTTAAGGCGGAATTGCTGAAAGTACGTGAACGCATGGAACGTTTGTTCTTCGCCAAACGTGAATGCAGGATAGATCTACGATGGCCAATAGAGTGAATAGACTGTACAACATCCGATAGCAGGATCATGCCACTGCGCTTAACTCACCTTGTATCCATGTTGCAACGCAAGCTTGATAAAACCAAAGCGCTTTTTGAGGAAAATGCGATACCTGCCTCGCTGATACAGTGTGGCTTCTTCAAAGCCGCCCGGAAGAAAGCCAATGTTGGACCCAGCACGCATAAGTTTCGTGAAAGTTTCCTTCGTCACGTTGTCGCAGCCGAGCCAAGATAGCAGTTCACGCAGCACGGGGAACCAGAACATGTTCTCAGCCACGAGCCACCGGATGTTGGACTTCGCAAAGCGCGTGTGGTGCACACCATTAACGGAGAACCCACAGCTGAGAATCCCATGCGGATGGAACGAAAACATTGCACGCGCATCTGCAGATATCTGCTTCGTTGAAGCCGAAGAAGCAGGAGCGATCCCATGCGTTTCTTCTTGGTCGTCCTCGAAAATACAGCGATTGTACCGGAAATACGGATACTTGGTTAGCGTATCGCGGTAGAATTTGCGGATCATTGGCCACGAGTGGTCACCCGGCGTTGCCAGACAGTAGGAGCCCCAAAGCATCATGCCGATCAAAAACCATTGCACAACATTTGGGACAATTGAGAGATCTCGCACTATCAGCACGCACACAAAAGTGGCGCCCGTGAAGGCCCACATTGCCATGAGTGAGACCAGTACACAAACCCATGTGAAATAGATCGTGAACAATATTGCGCGGCGTAGAAACTGCCCACGCAGCGTTTGCACTTCGGGCTTCTCGTTGAAATTCGGCCATTGCGGAATGCGATCGGCCACGTCGGCAACTTTTCCTTTCGCTGGGGTCTTGCACATCGATGTTCGTGTTGTCTTGGATTCGTAAAGTTTCGAAGTGTGCTTGCCAAAATGACTGGGATAAAGTATGACCCTCTTGAAGTCGATACTGATGACGCCAGTTCAGTGACGTCATGGCTTGTTGAAGTGAGGATTCGAAAGATGTACTGTACGGTAGGAATCCATCTCGCTTGGATCAAATCACTCGCACCATTAAAAAAGAGTCTGCGTAAAGTTGGTGCACTTGTTCGGATGTGTTGAAAAGGAATTTGATCAACTTGTTGCACTGCTGTTGCCATCAACACAGCTGGAGTGAGCCAGTGTAAAGTCCAAAGAGACAGCAGATGCGAAACCGCAGCTCAGATATTCGATGTTTCAATACAAGCACTTCTCCAACGTCTACGTCCTCACGTGATTGTGCGCTTAAAGGATCTCCAATACAGCGGTTGGATCTGCAGCATACTTGGCCTTGTAGCGATCAAACACTCCGTGCAACGATTCGATATAAATCCGCTAATGCTCTTGAACTTCCTCAGCTGTCGGGTTTGCGATTGTCGGAAACTGTACGGCGCGACCGAAGACTGTAATGAGATCCACAGCGAGACGTGGCAGAAGAGGAAATATTCGCTGCCAAAGTAGGCAGCACCTGGGATCTTCCACTCATTGAGCTTGAGGCGGAACTGCTGCAAGTCGGAAACGCATGGAATGTCTGCTCTTCGCCGAATGTGAACCTAGGATAAATCTACGGCCAAAAAAACTGATAAACATCATGCGCAATGTTGCATTCGTGTTGTAGCCGTGTTGCAACGCAAGCTTGATAAACCCAAAACGTTTTCTGAGAAAAATGCGATAATTGCCGCGCTCATAAAGCGTGTGCTCTTCATAGTCACCAGGAAAAAAGCCAATGTTGCGTCCATCACGCATAAGCTTCGTGAACGTCTTCTTTGTTACATCATCGCAACTAAGCCAAGACAACAACTCGCGAAGCATCGGGAACCAAAAGTAATTTTTGGACACGAGCCAGCGAATATTAGACTGTGCAAACCGTGGGTGATGCATACCATTGAATGAAAATCCACAAGTGAGAAATCCATGCGGATGAAACGAAAACACTGCGCGTGCATCGTCCGATACAAATATCACACCCGAATCCGCTTCTTCGTTGTCGTCTTCAAAGATGCAGCCGTTGTACCGAAAATATGGATACTTTGTCCGCGTGTCGCGATATAATCGACACAAGAATGGCCATGTGAGATCACCCGGAGTAAACACATAATACATCGCCCATACAGCGTTGGCGATCAGAAACCACCAAACGAAATCTGGAACAGAGGTGAGCTCTTAACGACGGCACATAGCAGCGTGGCGCATGCGAATGCCCAAGTCACCAGAAGCGCAACCAATACGCATACCCGCGGATAAATTGTCAACATGATGATGCCACGCAAAATCCGTCCTTGCAACGTTTGCACCTCGATCTTGTGGCCAGAATTTTCATTTTGTGGAAAGTGGTGGATTATGTCGCCAACGTCAGGATTCGCTGTTGGTTCGTACCTGAAATCTGGTCTGCACATTGATGTCCTTTATTTAGTGTCTTTGTCGTCGATGCGCTTAATTGCAAAAGTGACGATTCTTGCGACCATGAGTCGTTTGAATTGGATACCCTTTGATGACGCCGAAAACGGTGTCGTATCACGCCAGCCAATAGCGATGATAGAAATGGAACGACATGCCCTCATCTTCATCGCTGATCTCTCTTGGAATTAATATCTGAATTCAAAAACAGAGGTTGATGCGCGAGTGATTGGCTTGGCCGTCTTTTGTTTCCGTCTGCTTGAAGTAATCGTCACAGGCGAACTACTGAGTGGCGCAGATGGCGACTTCATCATTGTTACTGTTGCTTTATCGTCCTTGATCGGTATTGATGGCTTGCCAAAGGGATGCGATGGGGGTTTCACTCTGAATTGCACAGTTCCAGCATTATCAACGCGCTCAAGATCTAGCTTTCTGTGAGTCTCTCGTTGCGCGCGCACAGGGGTGTGGCTTCTGCTTCCAGTAAATCTAAAGGAGGAGGAACGTTTAGGTCTCATAGGCGAGGACCAATCTTGCACAGAGCTCACATCATCAGTTGATACCACAACCGATGAAACACTTCGGCTATCATTGTTTGTTAAGAATGAGAATTCGAATTCCATTTCTCGCAGAAGTTCTTGCGTGTGATGATGCAACACTGTAGATTGATTGGACGGCGTGGTGCGAGCTTCGCGCTGCGTCTGAATTTTCGCTGTGACTTCATCTGTACCTTCGCTCACACTCACAGGAGTGCCCCTGCTACTGGGCGTGTTAATCTTATCACAGGTAGCAGGTGTGCTTGACGTTAAAATATCTTTTCTTGGTTTGATGCGTCGCGTTTTCTTGGTGGGGCTTTTTCTAGATGGAGGTGACTTCATAACCAAATCCACGGTAGCTGAGGTCACTGAGAGAATCTCTCTTGCGTGTTCATCCGCATCACCGTCCAGATCAGAATCACCAACGTCCAGGCACGCCCTCTTCCACGTAGTCAGCTTAAAAGCAGAAGCGGGTGGTGTAAAGACTTCGTTGCTTTGAGTCGAAGCTGCAGGCGATTGTTCATTCTGGGATTTACTCACAACAACTTTCGACTGACACGATTGGATCGGATCTGGTTGCTCAGTTGTAGGGTGACAACCCATTTGATTACTTGATCGGACGATTGACACATCTTCAACTAAAAATGACTTCAGCAGTTTCTCGACCTCAAGAACAGATTTCGCGATTTCTGGAGTCAAAGCACCAATCTGTGAATGGAGAGAGACAAAAGCACTTAAAGCTCGAAGTAAAAGTCGGGGTGAGCCATCCGGTAAAGATGCTAAAATGATGTCGCAATTCTTTGTAGAGTCTTTCATCAAGCACCCGAGCAATAGGGAACTACACCCTCCCAGAATAACATCGTCAGGATTCCAATAATCATTAAAATCTTGCTGGACATTTGAGCCAGATGCGTTCTCTTTCGATGCTTTCATATCCAGTAATCGAGAATAAGACTGTACTTTACCCAGGAAAAACGACACCAAGAACGTGCAAACAGACGCAGATTCAACATCTTCAATCCAATCAAACTCATCACCAGTAAGTCTCATTGAAGAGAGGCCATCACGATTTTCGCTGCTGAACTCAATGCAATTCGTAAGGGCGCTCAACATCAATAGTAGTGCATCAAATACTGTTCTCTCTTCCATCAAAACAGTTTTTCCACATGACTTAAGCTTCGAAATCGCATCATTCCTCTCCGCATTCATCACTGATCCATTCAAAAGCTTCGCAAATGCGCGTAAGATAACATGGGTCCCCTTGTATGAAGCCATGTGAAGTGCAGCATCGGCATTATGATGAGTCAAGTTAATTATAACTCGGATTGCTACCAGTAGAACTTCTGACACAAAGTTCATGTATGCGGGGTTGGACTGCCACCGTATCATTGCCGATTTACCCCAGCATCCTTCACTCAATTGAATAATTACCACCAGCAAGATCGCAAAAACTTGTTTTTTACGAGCTAGATATTGCTGCACCTCCATCGCCAGAAAAGAAACTTGATCGAGCAGTCTCAAAACTATCCGCAACCGCTGATAAGAATTGATGCAGTTGAAACCGGAGGTATTGGTAAAGTTGTCAGACAAGACTGATCGATCCAAACTCAAGAATCGGTCTTTCATAACGTGAAATAACGCACTCAGACCACCATTATTAATGAGCTGCAACTTTCGCTTGCGAATAATAGTAAACGTTGCGGTAGCATTTTTGTGCGTGTGATGGAAGCGACCGTCGCCTGCGGAGTCCGTTGGTTGATTATCAACCGAGCCAACACTTTGGATCAAATTGTACAACACCATACACAATAAATCTGTCACAGAGGGTTTAAACACGACATTTCCGATGCAAATTGACTCATGTTGCTGTATCATTGCGTTCACCTGTGCACAAATAGCCTCTTCCTTCGAGACTGCTAGTATGGGACTCGTGATATTCAGTGCAGAATCATCTCCGTCACCGGAGCTCATCGATCTCTTCCGTAGTACCGTCGTGCGTTTGCGTTTCAGGCACGTTCGTTTTGGGGACGCCATTTCACCACGGTTTCTGCCAGGATCATCACTTTGCACTTTGGTCGAATCACCTGCCTTGCGGCCTTGCTCCTCTTTCTTCTCACGGAAATCGCAGCATAAACTATCCACAATCAAATCCAGAACTTGACTATCAACAAACTCATCTGGATCAGCATTCGCAGTGATGCAATACAGCATAGCAGCCAATGTCAAACGAAGCACACGGCTGCTCGCCTTGGCTTCTTCAAAGTGTCCATCGCGCTGCCGTAAAAGCATCAGCACCTCGCGAACTCGCGAATGCAACGCTTGACTGGCGCTCGTGGCCTTCATCAACATCTGAACCTGCATCGTCTGCATCAACTTCGTGAGCGCTACAATATTCTGAGCATCGGAGATATTCCGCCGGATTAACTCCATTACTGTCATGGTGGCAGCACGGGGCGCCAAAATCCCATCCAAATGGTACACAACGTCGTTCAACTGCGCCGCAGCCTCTCCATTCGTTTGGAGGGACATCGTGTGCCTTAGCGCATTACAAACTTCATCTCCATCTTCGCTGGATTGGTGTTGCGGCCTGTTTAAAGCACGAACGAGCGCGCGCGGCTTCCGAGTCGGAGTCCCTTGACTCGCGTGATCGTCCCGTTGGCCGTACATCGCAAACTTCTTACGTGCTGCTGCAAACGCTGCCGCGTCCTTCACACGCAGGAACGACGGGGTCGTCTTCTCTCCATGTATCTCACTGGGCGTACTCGCTGCCTTGTCGATCAGCTCACCCGCAGCGGCCGATGCTGAGTGCGCCATGACTTGTTTCCCTTTTGTCGGGTAATAATTAGGAAGGTGCGGTTTTAGACCAAGAAACGACCATCATTCTGTAAGGGTGTTTTGACAATACATTAAAAAATGAACCGGAATCAGAAGTCTCCCTAACCCTTTGCTTGTATACAGTCAAGTTTCATTTTCCACCAATGAATATGATCGTTAGGATCTATTCAGCCAATCCACGACCGTTCTGGAGGACGTGGCCAGACCAGCCCAATTTGCATCTCGCCAGCCAGAACCAGAATGACGAGTGCGGCGACCGGCTGCAGAGCAAGCGCTGTAGCTCTATGCGACGGCCTACTGGCCAAACTCACAGACGTCATGGACTTCCTACAGTTCGCCAAGACGCCCAATGCGACCTTCCGTGGCGTGGTGCGTGTGCTCTCTGAGCGGTTAAGAGAACGTAGTCTCACCTGTCTTGGTTTCTTACATCAGGTTACGTTTTTCTTTCGCGCTTCCTCATCCAGTGATGAGATCGTGTGTGTTCGAACCATTGATATGCGTCGCGGTATGAAGTGCCTGGCTTGTCGCCGCTTCTGATGTACAAGGCTGAAACCATTTGGTGACAGGCATTGTCGTGCTCTCTTCGCCGCTGCATGTAAACGACGCCTTTTCTTCCGAGGTCGCGATCGTTCGCGTGGGCCTCGCTGACTTCCTGTACATGTACTCAGGCGAGGCTAGTGCTGCTGAGATTGCCGGCATGTGCATGTCTGGCCGTGTATCTGTGCCCTGGAGTTCCTACGGGAAACTGAAGGCCTTTGCCGAGTGCTTTGATTTTTCTTCTGAAAAATGGGAGGAGTACTACGCTGCCCAGGCTGCGAAGGGCATTTCGACCGCCATGCCGCAGTGCTCCAAGTCCTGCTGTCAGTCTACTACCAAGGAAGAAATCGACGCCAACTGGCTGCTCGTCGCAGACACGACGTCATCAAGCTCCATTGGAAACGACTGGGAGGTCGTCTCGGACTGCACATGCTACACTGTCGCGAAAGAAAAAGTGGTCGAGCGAGCGCAGCGTGAAGAGATCTTCGGTCTGTCGCATCTGGACGACTTGATTACCAAGTTCTGCCAAGCCAAGGCCACGCAGCAACTGCAAACCGGCGTCAAGAGCTCATTCCACGACCTCAAGGAGTTGGCAGGCCGCCTGTTCGTGCAGGAGGATCCATGGTGAGCTCTAGAAGCAACGTCATCTCAGCTATCGCTACGTATATGAAGAGGAAGTAAACGTTCCCCTGCTTTTTTTGATTGCGCGCCGCTCCGTCACAAGAGTAAATCAGGAGACTTGAGTTTATGCTTTCTTCTGTGACAGCGTGGGGGCGTCATCAGCACTCACTCACTTTCAACTGTTTCCATAAACATCAAGCGATGGCTGGTGGGAATTCCTTGCAGACCTTATTTGTCGCATATGTCACACACTTCAAACTGCAAAAACTGTGGCAAATGGGCTGAAAAGGCTCTTCCCTAGTCTCCTGGTCCGTAAACCGAATGTGCCCATGGGAGTGGTCGTAAACAATTGGCTAGTTTTTACGCCGACACCTATCCCTATCTATGCGGGGCCGCACAAAAAATTAAGTGGCACGGAGTGTTGGTCACTAAGACCGAATGAGTCAATGGGCTCATTCTCCAATCAACCCCCTCAAGCTCAAACCAAGAAGCAACCATCACTATGTTGGACAAGTTCCGCTCAAAGGATCGCCAGCAACAGAAAGAGGAGAAGAACCGCTTGGCGTCGCCTGTTCTGCCGAACGACACCGTCGTGGTGCGCATCCCCAACTCGGCTCGCGACCCTAAGGCCAAGCGTAAGCTGCGCAGCCGCGAGGCGCGCGTACAGACCGCGGTCCAAGTCTGAAGCATCGCAAACGCATGTGATTAATTTACCACGCACAGCAAGCGTTACATGAAGGCCAAAGAGCTACAACAATGTAAACTGAATGGACGACGCTTGGGCCCCAGAGGCCAACCAACCAATCAACGCGCTCCTGAGACAGTGTGTCATGCTGTATTTTTAGTAAAACGCTGCGGTATAACAGATAACTTAAACACACAAACAAGTTCTCATTCTCCTCTAGTCTTATATAGGGTTTGTCATTCATACATGGCGATCTCCTCCATTTGCCTCATGAGCAGGTATCGCTGTCCAGGTTTGCTCGAGAGAACCGCTTGGTGCGCGTCCAGAGCGGAGAGGTCAGGAACACATTGATCTTGATCAATAGCGGATTTAGATCGCCAGTTGATACCAACGCCATCTGCGTAGCATTCGTGAGTTGATATTGCTGAGCGGTGGTGCTTGGAACCAGCAGATTGAGAAAGGTCTCAAGAGCCGAAGAGGACGAGTTGGTCGACAAGGCGTAAGTGGAAGCTGCAGCCCCGCGTTCTACTGTGCGATTCTGGCTCGGCTCTGCTTCGGGTGAAGCGCTGGATGCAGAGCTGATTGTATCAGTAGAACAGAAGTATCCGACTCTGGGTGTGTCTCTTGGAACGGTGGGGACGAAGTCGAGGCCTTGGTGATGCTCTGCGTCCACTGCACGTGAGGGACGTAGGCATTGATGAAGTCCACACTGCTGCCGACTCTGGAGTAGATGCCTGGCAATCCAACGTGCCCGCAGCTCCGTCCAAAGCTCACAACGCCCAGCAAGCAGTGTGGTCTGCGGCGTGTTCTCGAACAAGACCAGAGGCCCACCCGAGTCCCCCGTGCACGCATCTTTGTCTGCGATACCCCCAGCACAGACCATGGAATTGTCAATCAGCATCTGAAGCGCACTGGCGCAGACGTCAATGGATGGGACCACTGGGAGTTGCACTTGACGCAGGACATCTGAGAGTTGCGTGGCGTTTGGCTTGGCGACGCCGTAGCCCAGCGCTGTCGCTGTCATACCAACCACTAAATCGGACCGATCCAACGCAATGGGCTGTTCAATGCTCGGGTACTTGAGGAAAACGAGCGCGACATCGAAGGATTTCGCCTGCGGCACGTAACTTGGGTGCTTGACGATGCTACTGACCTGAATTTGCTCTCCGTCAGTGGTGCCAGCCGTGTAAAGCGAGCCGATAGAGACCCAATTGATGGGCGCGTCGTCAACACAATGTGCCGCTGTGAGCACAACCGTAGGCGCAATCAGACTGCCGCCACAGAAGTTAGTACCGCTGGCTTCCATGCGCATGCCTGCAATGAAGCCCAGGAACTGGGTGATTCGTTGCACACTCGGCCCAAAGGCCATGAGCGAGACGTCTGAGTCCCATTCGACACCGACCACAGTCGGCTCCTGGAGAAAGCTGGCGCCAAATGAATAGACATACGTGAATGCCAGGAACGCACTCGCTTCGATCGAGATCTCCGCACCACGGTCGTCGACGCTGCTTCCGAAGCCCAGAAACCACTCGTTCTTTGGGCTCTGTTGCGCAAGGACACTCCATCCATTCTGAGCGACGGCAACACGTTCTTCAATATCCATCGCGATAACACAGGCAAACCCTTGGTTCTTAGTCTTTGATGGAGCCAGCGAGTGCGTGATCGGACATGCTGAGTTGTTCACGAACACCACTCCGTCCGTAGCCGTCATTGCGAAAGTCTCTGGATCCACAAGGACGACCAAATGGTCCTTCATGATGTTTGGAAACGCTGGTGGTGGGAACTTTTGCACCAGTGGCATTCCCTGCGACTCATTACGAGCCTGAGTTAAGCGCAACACCGCGAGATCGTTGAGCAGGATGGAAGCAGCTGGGTCTTGATCCTGACTTGCTTTATTGTCCAACCCGTAATCGAAATCCGGATGGAACGTGATGAGCTGGATGGCAATTGCATCGCCTCCAACAACACCAGCCTCATCCTCACTGCCGTAACTGCTGCTTGTGAACGCGAATTCCACGTATTCGATCGAATCTTGGGCTTCTCGACGCATTGGGCTGGCGCCACGACATATTCAGGAGCAATGAGCACGCCAAGGCAGGCGTGTGGGGTACGCTCCGAGCCCAGTACCACAAGTGACTGAAGGAGATGGCTGCTAGAGAGATCTATCCGCGCCTGCGCTTCCGTCGCCATGAGTAGTAGCCACCATGCAGCGCAGATGCTTGAGAGCAGCGATGAGCGCACCATGATGGTCTTCGATCAATGTTCCTCTCTCGACTCCTCGATAGAAGTTCCATTACGAGTCCAGAAGATGTCAAGAGCATACCACAGTCACCGGAATCTGTGGCTCACAACGCCTCTACGCAATTGCAGTTCGCTGTCTGCATGAGCAACTCGGCAGAGTCGAATCAGATTCAAGTGCAACTGTGGATCCCGATCAACTGGCGGATCGCATCCTATCAAATGACCGTGACTTGTCCCAGTCATTACGCAAATCGCTGTCGAAATGAAGCGCTGCAAGACCGCTGCTCCTGCTGGATCGGAAGCGAGCCAGCCGATCTATGCGTTCCTTGCTGTGAAGTTTGCTAGTGCAAAGCTACCCCGACAGGGAGATCTTTCTCACGTCCGCGACACGATCAATTCGTTTCTAGACCAGAATGCCGCTGATAAATGGACGCTCGAGAACGCCACCAAGCACGCACGGCCTTCAGTTCTTGCTGGATTTCTTAGCCACTCAGGAATGGACTGATGTTCCGCAGCAATTCCGGGAGTTGCGATTCGACCATAATGTCCGTTCAGCAGCGTCAGAGGGCCATCCAGCAGTGCTGGAGTGGTGGATGACCAAATACATGCCTGAACGAGCAGCCTCAGCACACTCGATCGTATTCAAGATTGCATGCGGGAGCCACCGTGTCAATGTACTCAAGTGGTTGCACAAGACTGGCAAAATGGAGCGTGATTTTTTGCATAAAAAATTCGAATTTATCTGCAAATCACTCGATCTCGCCCGCTGGCTGCACCAATACACGATTGGAGTTGCAATGAAGCTTTCGGTTGCGCATTGCGCAAGTGTGGACGACAATATTGAGTTTATCAAGTGGGCTCACGCTCATGAAGATCAATATATGATATCCGGAATTGTCCATGCAATGGACGAATGCGCAATGTTGGGGCGTTTGGACGACCTCATTTGGCTGCATGCGAATCGATCGGAGCGTTGTTCCAGCCGTGTACTCAGCCAAGCTGTGTTGTCTGGGCAGGTGAATATCGTCGAGTGGTTACTTAAGAACAATGCGAGAGGGGATTTGAATGACCCAGCTCGTGGGAGTTCTGATTTGATCTGATCAAGTGGATTATGAGCGAGTACAATTGAAAAAAAGAGGCTGCGCAGACTGCTTGGATTTCCAGCTCCCACGAAGCTGCGGCAGGTGCCCACTCAATTGATGTAGTCGAGTTTCTCTACTCTGTTCGGCCCGAAGCGAATGCAGGTATGGCGTTAGGCATTGCAGCTGGCCGTGGGGATTTGGAAATGGTCAAAGTACTGACTAATCACAAAGCCAAGACAACTAGAAAGGCAATGGAAAATGCGATCGCGAATGGTCATTTGGAGATGATCAAGTGGCTGCATGCTGATCGATCAGAGCGCTACCCATCTTCTGGTTTGTGCATTGCTGCTAGGAATGGGCAACTGGAGATCGTAAAATGGCTCATCAACAACCAAATAGGCAGCAACGGAAGCAAGGCCGTGAAAATCGCCGTGGCGCATGGTCACCTTGCAGTTGTCGAGTGGCTCCAAGAAATCAATTCACATCACTGGCTCCTGATCTCATTGAAACCGCTGCTGTTCGTGGTCACCTTGAAGTTGCGCAATTCCTCTATGAACAAGTAGGCAGTAGCGGATTCTTTCCCGAAAACGCGATCATTGATTCTTCTGCCAATGGCCATTTGGAATTTTTGCGATGGATTTTTAGAGTAGTTCCTCCGGATAGAAGTGTGTGGGAAATCCAAGACAGTATAAATTACGCGCTGGATCAAGCTGTATTCTATGGCCATCTTCGCATCGTCAAATTTCTAGTGTCGCACGGTGGAATCTTAAAGACGCCAACAATGGAGACGTTGGGTACCAAGTACGGTCAGTTTATCGTGCTCGAATGGATTCTGAAGTGGAATAAACTAGGCACCGTTTGGACCGCATGAAAACTATTATACTCTTTTGGCTGATTGCATTCGGTTGGAATTCAGAATTTGTATTGAACGAATAAAAGTACCGCGGATATTCCACCAAGGCTGCTGCAGCTCTCCTAGCATCTGAAGTATCTGACCCAGAAACATGCGAACCGATTCGCTCACATGCCTACTTGTCTCTCGCAAATTACCCTCGTGTCTGGTTTGTTTTTTGTTGCGCTTTTGCTGCTGTAATGCAGACAGAAGTTGACACGCAGTGCTCAGTTTCATCTGTCTTCTTGTCTATTAAATACGTACGAGTGGCGCCCAAGAATGCTAGAAAACATCTTCTTGGTGCGACTGGGCTCATTACTGTTCCTGTTGCTGTCCTTGCTGTTTTTGCGGCCGCTGGCACCCGATCGAGCAGCAGCAGCAGCTGCAGCAAACTCCGCCGGTCCTTGACAATAGGCGCTCATGTGGCGCTGGCGAGAGGATTCTCGCAAAAGCTTCTCCTTGCGTAGACGCTCGCGGATCTCGGCAGCCAACACTCGTTCTTGCAGCTCCTTGTCGTTGTTCAGCAGCGTCGTGACAGCAAGATGGTGCTCCTGCAGGAGACCGTGGCCATTACGCTGGTGCACTTGTGCTACGAGTGCCCGGATGTCCTGGCTGCCGCCGTCATTCACAGACTGATAGATCAGTTCGCGGAGCTTGTGTAGGCGCTCCATCTCATCCTGCTGCTCCAGCTCCTTTGTCTCTTCAGGGTACAGCATGGTCATCATCTCCTGCAAGGCCAGGTTCACAGCCACCTGCTTGTTCTGCAGTGTGTCCAACGGCGGCGTCGGGTGGCGGCACGTAGGGCAGCTCGCGCAGTACTTGAGCCACAAGTTCAGGCAACAGTGGCAGAAGCTGTGGCCGCACGCAAGACTCGCAGGTCGAAGCATCAGTTCGCCTACACAAAGGATTCCACAAGTACCATAAATAAGCCCGACCCTGATGATGGTGCAAATGATGGAGCAAAGAGGGACATACCGCAGCAGATCGCACAGCCAAAGACCGCAGGGATGGCCGTCTCCATCTTCATATCTGTGTTCTTTCTCGATGTTTGCGGACTGACGACCTCTGCCGTTTCGGGAAGCGGTTCTTCGTGAGACGGGTGGAGGAGCGGCGCGTGATACCCGCAGAAATCTGTGACAAGGCGCAGAACTTCTTGCGACTGCTGCGTTTGCTCCAGTTGCTCCACAAACGCATCCTTAATTGACTGCGGGACGTGCTCGTCCTGAAACCACGTCTTTACAGCGTCTAAGGGCGACGCAACCGCTTGGTTTCCTTCCGGCGTCGGTTCATGGAGCTCGTCGAAGCTTGGGCCGCAGTCGCTCTTATCGGCTGCAAGCACTCCTTCTGCTTTTGTGAGACGGGAGGAGTTGAATGAGAGCGCCTTCTGCAGGATGTCCATAGCGTAGGCGGGCAGCGCATCAGCAGGAAGGCGAGGCGAGGTCGGCGCCATGGCTTCTCCAGCAGCCAGGTGCGAACTTAGTGCAACACCTGCGTATCAGTTCCATCAGTGGGTAGGTACGGATTGGTACCACCAGCCAGTTTCAACCCGGGTTAAGAGACCACCCAGAGATTCCGAAAACCCACCCATCTGAGTCTCCGATCTTGTTCCGGATTTCAACTAGCGGAACAAGGGACGCAGTGATCCGACTCGGCCCCCAAAGCCAACGAGGAGGCTATCCAGCAGTCAGTTCCACGTGCTCTGTGCGTCCCCAGCAACAACAGAGAGCCACTTCCAGGTCCACTACTAGCAACCAATGCAGCAGCAACCTCCGCCTCCGCTCCCCCCACCGCCACCGCCGCCGCCGTCCTACGGAGGAGGCGGTGCACCCGGCGGACCCGCGTACGCCCAGCCTCCGGCCGAGCGACCGAAGGACGGCATTCCCTACATTGGATCGCGTATTAGCTTGATCTCCAAGACCGATATCCGATATGAAGGCCTGCTGTTCAACATCGATACGCGGCAAAGCATGGTAGCGCTGCAGAATGTGCGATCTTTCGGCACAGAAGGCCGTCGTGCTGAGCATATCCCGCCTTCGCCTCAGATTCTGCAGTTTGCAACCTTCAAGGCATCAGAGATTAAGGATCTGCATGTGTCGGAAGCCGCTGCACCACCTCCTCAGATGGGGTACGGCTACGGTCCGCCGCCTCCGATGCCGCAAGGCGGCATGGCTCCCCATCCGCCTTCAATGCCGACGGCGCCAGCACCACCTCCGCCGATTTCGCCGGTTCCGCCTCCGCGTGTTCCGTCTCCAATCAAAGCCGCCGCCGCCCCGAAATCTGCACACTCGACGCCTGTACTTCTCACGCCAGGCTCGGTCTCCAGCGCCCAGGCACGTGTGTCATCCCCGCGCATGCAGCAGCAACAGCAGGCGTCGCCTCGACGACAAGTACAAGAGTCACCGGTACATCAAGTGCAGCACCAGTACACGGAGCGAAATGGAAGCCACAGTCACAATCGCCAGCAGAACGCGGGTTCTTCAACAAGAACGATTCCCGGTATGGGCGGCCATCTGCTCAAGCGCAAGGAGCGACGAGTGCCTGGCGGAGACCAGAGCGACGTCGCAGTCGCAGTCGCCACAAATGGCGATTTCAATTTTGAGGAAGCACTGAACGATTTCCGCAAGGACGAAGAGTACGCCAAGATCCCTGAGAAGGAGACAAAGGTACGCCAAGTCGCTCGAGATGCAACCTTCTTTGCTGCGCGCGCCTAATGATCTCTGTGTGATTGATTGGTTTGGTCTAGGGCTCGTACCAGAAGTCGTCGTTCTTCGATACAATTTCATGTGACGCACTGGATCGTCTGGAAGGCCACAAGGGACGCATTACTGCAAGTGAAGAGCGCAAGTTAAACACTGAGACCTTTGGCGCTGTCGGTCTGAACAGCCGACGAGGCTTCCGCGGAGGTCGCGGCGGTGGTGGCCGTGGCGGAGGCCGTGGAGGCGGTCGTGGACGACGAGGAGGTAATGGTGGCTATCGAAACAACAATGGAGGCAACTGGGGCAACGGAGGACGCGGCGGGCGTGGTCTGAACTTCAACGAGGCATCTTAGTGGCGTATATGCGATGCCCCATGCGCCATGCTCTTCCTGCGGATTTTTAGTCGGCCGCAAGTGCCTCTGCTGAGCCGGGCACGCTACACAGAGAGAGAAAACAGCACTGGATCTTCGCAGTAACCTAGCGAATCCATTGTAAATGAAAATACGTGATCTCCATCCGTTCAGTTGGCTCATGCGATCTTTCATTTGATGCGCGTCAAAAAGCGTAAGATCGGAGAGTCTGATACCGGTTTAAGGATCGGTAATACCGGTTCATTCGTTTACTGTAGAACCTGCAACTCGTAATCTAGCGTTGTCATCCCTGCGAACAGCGATCGATCACGCGGTGTTGATGTGAGACACAAACGCGATAACCTTTGAAAATAAATACGTCGTGATACGTTCGACTTTTTTCTCAGGGCAGCAGGCGCGCCATCATTTCAAACAGGAGCGACGGTACTACGCAGTCAGTTAGCTTCACAGCACGGCATTCTTAGGATTACGCTGCGCTTGTCGCGTCATCAGCGCGAGTTATTCTTAGTCCCGAGGCCACAGCAGCGGCAGCAGGAGAGGAATGGGCGGCGTCTACACGCGTGTGCTGAACGTGCAGTCGCTGCGGCCGGGCGATCACATCGCGATCTGGGACTACAGCCGCTGGCCCATCTCGTACCAGCATCACGGCATTGTCTGGGCGTCCGGCGCCAGCTTCACAGACATCAAGATCTGCCATGTATGGAGTCCGCTGGAGGGCTATGCCGAGGCCCAGGCGGACTCGTGCTTCCGCATCTCGACGCTCGAGGAGTTCCTGTATAAGCGCAGCCCGTCCAACCTGCGCCTGGTCGAGTACCACACGTCCGGTCTGCGCGAGATTCTCTCGCGATGGGGAGAAGTGCATCTGACCAAGAGCGACATGCCCGAGGTCGTCCTGGCGCGCTGCAAGTTCCTCTTGGGTCTGGGCCGCGGTGATTTTAATATTTTCAAGCAGAACTGTGAGCACGCGGCCCACTGGTGCATGACAGGCGAGCAGTGGTGCAAACAGAACCTGACCAAGGCCAAGGGTCGCGTGCCTTTCGAGAACCGCATGGCAAAGGAAGATGTGGACGCGCTGGAGCGCGAGATCGAGCAGATCAAGAGCCTGTCGCGCGCTGTCGTGGACTCGGTGCTCCAGTTATCGGGTTCCAAGGTCTACATCCGCGTGCGCGGCAACCATTACGTGCGCATCATGGACAACGGCCAGGTGACCATTGTGCCCGAGGGCGACGACCCAGAGAAATGCGGCCGCACGCCCTTCCGCCTCGAGTGTTACTCCAAGGTGTACAACTGCATCAAGGTGAGCTTTTACCACGAGGAGACGGACACACACATGTTTAGCCGCTCGACATTCTCGTGCTTCCGCGACCTGCGCATGAAGCGCGCGACGTGGTTGCGCGGTACGTCGGGGCTTAAGTGGGAGTACTCGTCGCTAGGCAACCTCAAGAGCATGAACCAGCACCGCCGGTACGTCGGTGTGCGGGACGATAACCTGCTCGTGGACGTGAGCATGCGCGGCGACGCGTCGCGCTTCGAGTTTGTACCGTGCGAGGCCACTGCAGGTGAATACAAGCCGCCAGACATCAATTGCGTCACGCGCGCGTACAACCACGAGCAGACCGTGAACGTCTTGGAGTCGCGTAGCATGCGCGACTTTGAGCAGCAGGGCCGCACGGTCACCGTGGCCTCAGACGTGGACTCTAGCACGCTCACTGTGGCTCTAATCTAGATACTTTATATGCCGTTCCTTCTTTCTATTGATGATTCACCCAAAAGAGATGAGTGATGGATGGATACTGTACACTCCTTTTGCATATTCAACATAAGCTGCGGTCGGCTGCTGATTGGTGGAAAAGCGCAGCCATGGCGCCCGCTGATTGCTGGAAAAAGCCAGATCTGAGTTGTCGTGGGATCGAGATTCGGTCCATGGAGAAGATGGATCCCAAGCGGCACTCGGCCGTTGAGAAAGAGACCTCCCGCACGCTCTCACGCCCACTCGCGTTTCTCACGGCGTGTGCTCAAGCCGCAGCAGCATGAACGTACTCTCGTCCGTTAAGGCGTACGTGCGCAACGTGCTTGACTTTACGCAGGGCAGTGGTGCGTCCGGAGCTATCGACGTGGTCGTGGTGCAGCAGGAGGACGGCACATTCCATTGCACGCCGTTCCATGTGCACTTCAGCAAGGCCATGGTTTGTCCTGCACATGCAACGCTGTGATGATGATACAACATGGCGCTAAAAGGTCTGTGATTCCTGGTAGCTGCAGCGCACGCATGACAAGAATGTGACGATTGTGGTGAATGGTCACCGCGTGGAAGGACTGCAGATGAAGGTCGGTTGAAGAGACCTCTGTGTATTGTGTGGCTGCCAGAGCGCCGTGTTGTGACTGATGGTGCTTGAACTCATAGCTGGGAGCCGCCGGTGAAGTCTTCTTCGTGGACCAAGTGGACGAACCTGTCGCGGACGACTACAGCACATCGCCCTTGAGCAGCCCGACAGCCCCCACCGAGATCTCTGAAGAGCAGATCCCAAACATTCTGTTGAGTCCAGTACGAATCGATTGCTCTGGATGTATAGCTGTCTATGAGTCTTAATGATCTGTCTGGGTTGCTGTTCTGCAGATATCTAATGAAAGCAAGTGGATGAAGCCGCAACAAAAGGATGACTCTGCGTCAAATGAATGGCACGACGCCTACAGGTATATACACCTGCTTCTGTTCTTGTGTACCAGTGTGGGTGACATTGCTAATACCTCGTTCTCCGCTGAGCCACAGGCTTGTTCCGGAGCATAGATCGACCTTGCGCCGTGAAGGATTACGCTCGTCGGAGCGGCTGACTTGGGGCTGGGGAGCTCTTCCGATTGTACGCGCCGTGTCGATGGAGGAGCTTCCTCAGGCAATCAAAGTACCGAGCGAGGACAACCTGCCGAATTTGGCCAAAAGTGAGTCCATCTACTTCGACACCATCGAGGCTGCATCCGTGGTGCCCGAGCAGCCGATCTCAGGTGGGACCACATGCTGCATGGTCGTGGGGTCGTTTTCCTGGTCTCCATTGTCTCACTACGTCTGTCTGCCTTTTGTTCTGGTATGTACCGCAGACCACCCATGCATGTCGCTGTGTGGGCACCTGATCGACCAGACCACGACTTCAGAGCAAGCACATGCCGTGTTTTCCGAGCACATCATCACGTTTGAACTCTTTCGAGAGCAGGCAGCTTTGATTCTACAGGATCCGAACTTGCGCTTCCTTTTGAACGGCAAAATCTGTCCATTGACACCCGAGACACAAGCCTATCTCATCGCTCGCGTGCTTTTCCCCGACTCCCCTGGCCTTCCACTTGAATGCTCATGGGCACCAGCGAACACTGTCGACGAGAGCAGAGAGACCGAGTCCGATTTTTGGTTCTCACATGAAGTCGCTGAAATGGATCTTCAAGAGACGCACGACGCAGATCACTTACCTCAACCTACTACTTCCGTGCCGATCCACGAGCCGGTGGTAGAGCCGATGCCGACAATCTGTCGACTATCTAGCGACGGCTCGTTCTTCCGCAAGAGTCTGCAACCTGCGCAAGAAGACTTTTTCAAGATGAGGCTTCGCGACGGCAGCAATGACATTGAGTTTGTTGCCCACACAGCCACGGAAGGAGAAGTCCGCGTGTCGGCACGACTCTACTTCTGGCCCATTTCGGCCAAGATCGTGATCGCAGAGATCGACGGTGCCATCTCTCGAGGAGCGAGTGGCCGAATGCTCACGAATCTGCTGCCCATAACGGAAAAGGAATCGTCCATGATGCACGAAGGCGCTCCGGAGTTTTACTCTCGTCTGGCCAAGAACGGCTATCGGATCGTGTATCTGACATACCAAGGCCCCTCGAGAGCTGAATGGATCCATTCCATGAGACGACGGTCGTCTTCCGTAGGCTCCAGCAGTGATTGTGCATTGCTGCCCAATGGACCAGTGCTGTTGTCGCCCGATCGATTGCTTGCAAGCATGGACCCAAGAAGCGTGAACGCGCAAGAGTTTAAGGTCGCGGCATTGAATGGCTTGCGTGCGCTCTTCCCAGTGGAAGTGAACCCATTCTACGCGGCCTTTGGCAAAACCTACGCTGATAGCGTTGTGTTCACGCAGGTGGGCGTGTTCCCGGGCAAAGTATTTCTCGTGGACGAAGGCGACGGCCGATTACGCCACAACTCGCTCATGAACTTTCAGGAGTCGTACCGGAGTGTGCTGGGCATGGCCGACAAGATGTTCCCGCCTATCAGCTCGGACTCACCCCACCACGTCATTCCGCTGAGCGGCGGCGTGAGTAACGGCGACTTTGGTGGTCATGCAGATCTTCAAAGAACCGCTGCACACAGCTCTCGTCCATTGAGTGTATCCAGGATACACAGCTCCGAGCCCAATTTGCAGCTCTCAGACCGACCAGTCCCAGCGTCAATACCTGCGCTCAAGCACGATATTGTGGCCTCGCAAGTGCGTACAAGGAGCATGGGCGACGAGGCTTACAACGACGTTAATTTCTGGCGGATCCGTCCGGGATACGTCTCGTGATTACAATCGAACGACCTGACAGATCGCAAAGCATCTACAGAACTCCATCACCACCTCTTCTCTGTTCTCCTCCCCCATTGCCTTGACGTACGTCAGAGGAGGGAGGGAGGCAGGACTGATGCGTATCAATCAATCCATGGCTATTCATTTCCGCTGGCAGTGTCTCTACCTTCGCGTATTTTGCTGACTCTCTTCTGACGAGTGCGGAACCAAACTGCATTCTTCTTCGTATTTACAGCTAGTAGGCGGCTGTGAGTAACTGGGCACATACAAAGGTCAAGACAATTGGCGCCGCCAGACTTTCCATAATGGCTTGTCTTTTTTCTAAATTGCAGCTTACAGAAGGTTGCGTGATTGTCGTCGCAGTGGCAGAGGTGTGAGCAAAGGCGACGGGACGTGACGGTGACGCGAAGGTGGTGCATCAGAATAAGCAGCAGCAGGGCGGGGTAGGGCTATTCGACAACCATGATTGGCTGAAAGTCGGATCAGCGGAAGAACCGCATACCTGCTCGCGTTTTGCCAAGTGCCTGCCTCCATCACTCGGCGGCCCCAAGAGCGCGCGCTTGGCGTCCGTCCCCAGCGCTCCCCTCGCTACATTCCCCTCCGCTCCTCTCGTCCTCCCCTTTGAGTGTGGACAACCCGCTTATCATGTACGCCGGCGACGAGCACGCCACCAGGACTGGGGGGAGCGTGCCCCCTCCGCCTCCTCCTCCGCCACCGCCACCGCCGCCTGCAGCGCCCATGACCAATGAGGAGCTCTTTGCGCACCAATTGGACCTTCACCAGAAGATCCAGCAGCAGATGCAGATGCAAATGGAGATGTCGCTGCAGTTCTCACAGCAGCACCAGCAGATGCAGCAACAGCAACAGCACCAACAACCGCAGCGGCAGTCACTCAGCTCGTCACTCGGCCGTCAGTCGCTCACGGCGGGGCTCAAGAAAGTGGAACCGGATCTGGGCGACAACGTCTTCGACATGCTGGACGATCTGATCATGATCCCGTCCGGAGCCGTGGCGCCAGAGCGCAGCAGTCTGTCGTCCAAACCCATCGAGATGAACGAGGAGCCCGGCAGCGGCCGCGACAGTCTGGCTGACATCCTCGAGTCGCTCGACATGGACATGGACGACTTTGACGTGCTCAGCACGGGCGGCAGCGAAAAGCACTCGATCAGCGAAGCGCCGGACTCGGACGATCTGGATCTGGATCTGGATGATGACGATGATGATCTGGATCTGGATGACGATCTGGACCTGGACGACCTGTCCACGGACGACTCGAGCGACATCGGCGTGGACGACGAGGACCCGACCGATGATCCGAACGAACACGCCATCGACGACGCCGACGAGGACATCATCCACCGCCAGCGGCTCTCGTCCAACGATATGATGATGTCTATGGCCACCAGCACCGTCAGTATGTCTCAGAACGGCAATATCTGCACGCTCGTGTGGGAGGACGGACTGCTGGGGCTCCGTCTGCGCATGTCGCAGTCGCGGATGCTGCCCGTAGTGTCCAAGATCACGGGACGGAGCTCGATCTACGGTATCCATCTGGTCGAGATCGGCGACTTGCTGCTGCAGATTGGTGAGCGCGTGACGCGGGACATGGACTTCTTGGAAGCCATCAGCTACCTCAAGGAGGTCGAGAAGCCCTGCCGACTGGTATTCCGCCGCTCGAACGGCGACCCCATGGCAGTCAAGCCCGTGCAGCCGCAGGTCAAGAGCGCCGTGGGGCTCAAGCTGCTGCAGAAGTTTGAAGAACTCACAGCCGCCGAGAACGAGAAGTTCCCCGTGGCGCCGGCCGTCAAGATCGAGGCCAAGTACGAAGTCAAATGGCTCGACGGACCGCTGGGCATCAGTCTCATCGCGAGCAAGGACGTGCCATACCCGCTCGTGACGCGCATCACTGGCAAGAACCGGTCGCCGCAGGTGCAGGACGTGCAGCCAGGCCACTACCTGGTCCAGATCGGCTCGTACAATACGGCCGACGGCAATTTCAACACAGCGATCAAGTTTCTGCAGAAGGTGAGCAAGCCTGTGTCGTTGTACTTCTGCCCCGGCAACAAGAAGATCTCGGTGCGACCGGAGCCCGCAGACGACGAGTACGACCACATCTGGGAGAAGAAGCAGCCGCTGGCCTTCACAGTCAGGCCGGACGAGTACGGACGCATGATCGTGGCCGATCTGGGCTCGGCCAAGTCCATCAAGGTCAAAGTCAAGGGCACGGCAGCGAACGCGTCGGTCAACTCGGGCGACTACATTCTATGGATCAATGACGATGAAACGAAGGACCTGAGCTTCCACGACGCGCTTTTGAAGCTGCGAACTGCCAAGAGACCGCTCGTAATCCGGTTTAAGAAGAACCCGCCGGAGCCAGAGCCGCCAGTGGAGCCTCGTCATGTGGCCGCTCCTCCTGCTGTTGTCGCACCTGAAACGTCCTTGGCGACCAACGCAACGAAGCAGTCCTCATCCCGCTTTAACCCGCTCAAGAAGATCGCATCGTACGCCAAGGAAACTGCTGTGGCTGGCTCAAATCGACCAAACGAGGGGAAGAAGACTCCGTCTCCAGAAGCTCCGGTGCAGCATAAGAAGTCGCTCTTTGGAGGCTCCAATGCTGAAGCAGATATGAAGCGGACGATCGGAGCTTCATCCATTTATGACGCTGCAGGCCATCCACAGCAAGCGAAGAACCCGAACGCCTCCAATACAGGTGTGCGACTGACCCCGGCAGCTCTGGCTGAGAAGAAAACGACTCTGTTACCAGCACCTCAGAACTCTAGCGGCTCTAAACTCAGCTCCTCTTCCGGTTCTCATGGCGTTATCACGTCAGACGCTATCACTAGAGCTGCAGTTGAAACCCGTCGCAGTGGAGATGCGAACGCCAAGCAGAGCCATGACAATCCTCTGACTCACTTCAGAAAGGGCCAAGTGGTCAAGCCAGAGCCATCACATCCTGCATCCGAGGCTCCTGAACGGCCCAGAAGTGCTCCTATACTGAAGCCGTTGTCTCATGCAACGCAGGATTCTGGGTCTCATGTTCCGCATCAACTGGAGGATAGTTCTGAGAAGCAAGTCAAGCACCAGCAGCCATCGTCTCACGCGGTGGTATCGCCGGCCGCAAGCTCCAGCAGCTCGAGCACAGTAGACGAATACGAGGTGGTTTGGCCCGAGGGCACCGCTCTGGGTCTGACGCTGCGTGTACATCCGGCCACTCGGTATCCAGTGGTCGCTCGCGTCACAGGCACAAGCAATCTCAAGAACATTGAACACGTCACAGCGGGCGACGTGCTGTTCGCTGCCAACGGCGTGCCCATTGTACCGCAGGCTAAGTTCAAGCAGACGCTGGAGAACCTGTCGAAGCTGCCCAAGCCAGCTGTGCTGCGTTTCCGAAGAGCGCAACCGATGTCCTTCACTTCGCCCACCAACGACGAGAACGAGCACGACCAGGCTCTGCCGCGCGGCCCGCCATTGCGTGAGAACGAGTACGAGATCATCTGGCGGGAGAACGCCAACCTGGGCTTAGTCTTCAGTTCGGACGCTGACGTGCCCAAGGTGACCAAGGTCGACTTCGACTCAGGAGGTCCGCTCCTGAACCGCGTGACTGTGGGCGACGTGCTGTCATCCATCGGAGCCATGGAAATCAGCGGGTCATCGTTCCACACGTCCATGGCCACGCTGCGAGCCATCAAGCGACCTGTGGTGCTGCGATTCCAGAAGCGTTCGTGATTGCCTGAATCAACCGGGTTGGTCGCAGTGTGAATGTGAGAATGATGTAAGCCAGGCAAACAACCAATGTTCAACAAATGTAAGCTGCTAGATTTTATACTTGCAACTCAACTGAAAACAACCCAATCTGAACTTTGGGTATTGCCTCACGTATGATTTAACCCAATCCCCCAAACTACTGGAACTGCGACTACCTTGACTGGCTGATTACTGGTCTCTATGATCTGATTACAAGCCTCCTCCGACCTGAGTTCTCTGGCAAATCCAGGCGAGAGAGAGTGCGAGCAGCTCGGCTGCCTTCCCATCCATCGGTCTCCCATGCAGATCGAGACGCTGGCCTACGCCATCTCGGGCGCGTTCACACTGCTGTCCATCATCCTGTCCGGATGGCTCATCTGGACGCATCTGCTGTACAACCCCATGGCCGACATCCGCAAGAACGTCATCCGCATCCTCATGATGGTGCCCATCTACGCGCTCACGTCGTACCTGGCGCTCGTGTTCAATGAGAAGAAGCTGCTGTTCGAGACGATCCGCGACTGCTACGAGGCCTTTGCGCTCTACTCGTTCCACTGCTTTCTCGTGGCCGCGCTGGACGGCCAGACCGTACTGGCCAGCACGCTGCGATCCAAGCCGCAGGTGTACCACATCACGCCCTTTTGCTGCATGAAGCCATGGGCCATGGGCGGCAAGTTCGTGCGGCTCACGACCATCGGTATCCTGCAGTATATCCCGGTCAAGGTCTTCACGTCCGTTGTGATGCTCATCACGAGTCTGGCCGGCGTGTACGGCGAAGGCGAGCTGTTCAACCCGCTCGTGTCGTACGGCTACGTGTGTTTCATCCTCACGTGGTCGCAGACGTGGGCGCTCTACTGCCTCGTGCTCTTCTTCATGGGCACCAAGGAAGAGCTCGCGCCCGTACGCCCGCTGCCCAAGTTCCTGGCCATCAAGGCTATCATCTTCTTCACCTATTGGCAGTCCATCATGATCAACCTCTTCGAGAGCGCCGGCTGGATCTCCGAGAGCTGGGACATTGGCTGCCCCAACTGCTGGGACGCTGCCAAGATCGCCTCAGCGCTCAACGACTTTGTCATCTGCGTCGAGATGCTCATCTTTGCCGTGGCGCACCACTACGCGTTCGCCATCGAGGACTTCCTGCACGCCTCGTCCGGCAACGTGCCGTCCTCGAACGTCAAGGCGCCGCTGCTAGCCAACTTCATGGACGCCATTAACGTCACGGATGTGTCACAGGATCTGAAAAACTCCCGCAACGAGATCCTGACCAAGAAACAGGCGCTGGCTGCCCAGTTTGAGCGTGAGCTGTCGCAGTCGCCTACCAACAGTATGTTTTAAAGGCAGAAGACCGAGCGGAAATGATAGTGAAGCAGCCGAGAGATTGGTTTTTCTGTGTCTGTGCTGGCTGCGATAGGAACTACTGTAAGGATGCGACACCAAGAGCTTTAGGATCTGAATGGTGGTGCTTAAAGCCAACAGATCGTATAGTAGTAATACACTGCAAAACTCAAACCCTGTCACAAGTGACCTCAGGATCACTAAGAGACTATTGACATTGTGAAATCTCAGCTGATCGGTCTCACAATTAAGCATGTTTCACCACCGACTGATTGCAGCTTGACGTCTTTAGTCACTATTTAATCTCTTTATCGCGCAAGGCGTTTCGCCGTTCTTCTGTGAGAATCTAGAAGCAACGCTACCAAGATGGTTGGACTCTAGTCCAAAGCACCTTCAAGCTGAAGCAGCCATGAAACTAATTGCATACTTAGCGTCGGGAGCCTCCGCTGCTCTTACTTTTCTTCTTCTTTGAGCGCTGGTAATCTTCGTCGTCGTCATCCTCACCACGTGCACGCTTTTCACTGGAGTGCAGGCGATCCGCAGCCTGGGCTTCCTTCTCGAGCTCATCCCACGAAGGCGCATCTTCATCCTCCGAAGGGGCTTCTGAGGATTCTTCATCAACAATTGATGCCCAATCTGATCCATCTGATCCACTGGAGTCATCGCTGCCCGAGTCGTCATCGTCATCATCTTCACCACTATCGCCAGAGTAGTTACTGTCACCAGCCTCTTCATCATCCTCATCTTCGTCATCAGAGCCTTCCATCTACAAAAATACCAGCGCAAGTGCATTAATAAGGGCATTTTCAAATCGAAAAAACGATAATTTATGTAGTTTACCTTGAGGAATTCCCAGCCGGCTTGCTTTGGCACACCATCTTCGTCGGTATCGAGGTAGAACCGAGTATCCGCCTTGATCGTCGTCATGATACTCTTCCAGTTCAAGTTTGCCGTACCCGTGGTAAAGCAGATATCGATATCATCCAGCCACTCCTTGATGCGCTCCAGCTCATTCGTCGAGACAGCACTGATACGCATAGGCGGTGTATCAAAGTTCTTGAACACAAACACGACATCAAAATTCTTGGACGAGAACATGACGCGCTCGAAATGCACATGCTCTACTTCGTCCAGCGAGATGATGAAGAACGGCATGTCCGTCAAGCTCACAAGGCAGTGCACAGAAGGCTGCAGCAGAACCATTTCTTTGAATGGCGTACCCATGAAACCCAATTCTCGGTAAGGAATATCAAACACGACTGGACGGCCACATCGCTCTGAGACGCCTTCCATTTTGTGACAAAATTCCTTGAAAGTGGTGTTCAGCTTTTCACGCAGCGCACGTTCACGGTTTTCCTCGTCGAGCTCATCGGGATCGTACATGGAGCGCCGTCGGTTGTCCAGTGTCTGAGACGCCTCGATCACTTCCGTGTAAAATTGCACGTCCTTTTGCTTCTTCTTGCCAATCATAATGTGGTTCTTCAGGTGGAAGTGGATCAACACCACGAGTTCCTTGTCGCAAGGCTGGAAAATCGCATGCTTGATGTTGGAATACAAGATGTCGAGTTTCTGGTTCTTGTTGGTCATGAATCGCACACCATTGTTGTGAGCTTCCAGGGTACCATGGGTCTTTCGGCCAGTCACATGAGGGCGAGCAGATAAGTCAATGAGTCGAGGAACACGGCGGTCCCGCGTCAGAATCAAATCTTCCTGCACCACCAAATCTGACTCTTCCTGTTCCCGCTGCTCGCGTTGCTTTACACGCTTCTGAAGCTCCTTGATCAAACGGAACTGGTTGTTCAGGTTGTGGGCATCCGAGGAACGGAAGCCAAGCTCCTTGATAAACATCTTGTTAGGGAACTTGGTGATGACGTTCTGCATCGCAGGCAAAACATCTCGGCCCAACGACGTACCGGGAACATAAAAGTTAATACGAAGGTACGTCGCCTTGTCTTCTTCAGACTTGCTAACGTTCTTGATCGTGGAAATGTGGAAGGGCACCGGAACGCCGTTGATAGGAAGAATCACGGCTTCTGCGCGCATATCGACCATCACCTGACGCTCACGTAGTTCAGGCGGGTAACTTTGCGGGTTGGGATAGGCCAGAATGTTCTTGTCCTTCTTTTTCTCGTCCGTTTTGCCGTTGTTTTGCTCCTCCAGACGCTTCATAGCCTCTTCTCGCTTGCGGCGCATCAACTCATTTTGATGGCGATCTCGTCGCTCCTGATCTGTTTCTTTGCCTTCCAACTGCCGTTGCTGGTCACGGAGGCGCAGCTGCAGCACCTGGTTGCGCGTACCTGACACAGACGAGTCAACTGCACCGTGGATAGAAGACTCGTTGCTCTTCTTCTGCGATGACGACGAGGACTTCTTCTTCTTGGGCGTGTCTTCGCCTTCGCTGGCCTTTTCTTCATCTTCAATATCGTATCGAACCTTGCTCCAGGCCTTCGAGAGCTTCGTGTAGTACTTGGTTTCATCTCGCAAGACGACAACTGTATCAGCCAGAAACACAGAGTAGTTGTCCAGCTTCTTCTTCTTGCGCTGCGATTCCGGGAGCGGGATACCCTGGAAGCCAAACGCCACGTTGAAAGCCATGCCTTCGACAATCTGGGTTTGGTTCTTGGCTGTCAACAGGTTGCACGACTCACGGAACTCCAGACCGATACCAAAGCCCAAATTCTTGGTCAACTTGGCGAACAGCGTGGCATTGCGCGACTGAATAAACTTGCGCACTTTTTCCACCACCTTGCCGATAGTCTTGCCTGGTCGCAACTCGTTCACGCACATTTCATGCGCCTCGCGCAACAATTCGTACGACTTTTCCATGGAACTCGTGGGGTCGATGAAGAACGTGCGGCCAATGTTGGAGCAGTAGCCCTTGTATCTCGCTCCAAGCGAGCAAATGATCACATCGTACTGCATGACATCGTTGTTGCTCTGCGCACTCGGACGCAGATCGTACTTGCCGCCTGACTGGATAATCGGAGGGTAACACGGCTCGATCTCCACGGGGTCGATCGAGACCTTGATCTTGGCTGGGTCTTCGAAGATCTCCTCGATATTGGTCGAGATCTTTTCGTGCTTGGTCGGGCGGTTCTCGTCAATGATCATCTCCATGTCCTCCATGAACTTGAGCTTGAAGATCTTGCTGGTGAGCGCGCCAGCCCAGCGTATGTTCTCGAGTTCGTCTGTCTCTTTGACCGAAAGCGCGGTCTCAATGCCCTTGGTCACGTCCACTTGCTCGATCTCGATTTCCTTGAGCGCCTTATTGAAGGCGTTCACGAGCTCACCCTGCGGGTCTTCCTTCGTGAGCACGCCGACCTTGGCGCCGCTCTGCTTGATTGCGTCCATCATGATCGCGTAGTTGGCCGCATTGCCGTCGGCCTTGTTGCGCTTGAGCAGCACCAGCTTGACGTCAGACGTCTCATTGCCAGGCAGAATGGCTTCTAGCATCGAGTACTTGCGTCCGCCTGTGAGCACGAGCAGCTTGCCAGGCGTGAACACCATGAGCGTCTCAGGGAACTCAAGGAATCCCAGCAGGTAGATTTGCAGCACGGCCGACTTGCGGTACCCGGACTCATCCGGCTGGGCCTTGCCTGCCAGCACACAGAACGAGTCGGCATCGCCCCACAATGGCAGGCTCTTGTTCTCCTACGAACGCACAGAACCAGCAACTCAGTACGCCGCCACTATAAGCTCTGTATCCGCTGGCTTTGCACCCAGAACGCACCTTCCAGGACGCATACAGCCGCTGCAGGCGGCGGAAAAACATCTTTTCATCCAGACGCGGCGCGCCATCCGCTTGCGCAGACGCTGCCGCATCTACCAGGGCCTCCGCGGGGCCGTTGGAAGCCCCGTTCTCGGCCTTGACGACCACGTCCGCGGGTTCTGCCGTCACGGGAGCGCCGTTCGCTTCGGTATTGACTGCTGGGGCGTCCTCCGCCATGGTCTTCGAGTGAGCTCGCTGCGTCGGTGTGTTTGGCCCGCGCTGAGTAGAAAAACCTCGATTGCAAGGTTTTGACTGGTCATTGGCTGGGTTTTTGGCGCGGACGATGGCGCCATTTTGCAGTGGTACACTTGTGGTACACTTGGTGTGTCATTGAGTCAGGATGAAGTATGGGCGCAACATCATGATCTTCGCGAGCGAAGTGCCCGTGATCAGCGCCATGAACCCGTTCCGCAAGATCGAGGACGTGTTCTTCGACGTGTGGAAGCGCACGAACCCGAAGCAGATCGCCTCGCTGCAGGAAAAGCTCCAGCTGGCGCTGCCTACGCAGGACGAACAAATCGCCAGTCTGGTGCGAGGACTGGGCGCCGAAGAAGCCGTGCAGACGCTGGTCCAGCAGGCTGCGGCGGCCGAGACGACCGAGAAAGTGGTCGAAGCCACTGCTCGTATCGCACAGGCGCTTCCTGAGAGCACGCCGGACGACGTTAAGCGCGAGGTCGTGCAACATATCACGTCGCAGATCCAGAAGACTTTCGGTGTACAGGCCGAGGCGCCAGCCATCAAGGAGTACGAGCAGAAGCACAAGGTCGTGGTGCAGGAGAAGAACCTGGTCTTCTCTAAGAAGAAACTCGCGGCCGTGGGCAAATACGACGTGTTGCTGGGCGGCAAAATCGACGGTCGCGCCGATGGCCGCGTGGTGGAAGTCAAGAATCGCATGAAAAAGTTCATGACGCCGCTGCCAAAGTACGACATCGCGCAGCTGCAGACCTACCTTTTCATCCTGGACGTGCGCGAGGGAGAGCTGGTCGAGCACTTGCGCAACAATGCTGCCGAGACCAAGACGACCAAGGTCGAGTGGGATCCGGTCATGTGGAACACTGAGATCTCGCCCTTCGTGGTGCAGTTCAGCAGTGCGCTGACCCACTTCATGCGCGACGAGGAAGCCCAAGAGCACTATCTCAAGGGAGAAGCACCAGTGAGGAGAGAGATCATCCGCTCGCACTGGCTCATGGAGAAGATTCGCACTTTCTGAGCTCATTGACTGAGTGAACTGTCTGGTGTTTTTAGTGATATCTAGAGTGTCAATACTGATTCCCGTATAGAAGACTACGTCCTCATCTTCCGTTGTTCCATTCCAGCGAGGGAATAAAATTTCCCACATGACTGTTAATGACACTGACAAATTGATTCAGCTCAGCCACTTAGTCCCTTCGTAGATCCTCAAGGCTCAGTATCTGAATGATGGACGCAAATCCAGTGCTTGTCCACTGCAAACGGACTCAGGACCAAGTCTTCTTGACTCCATTTGCCACATTCATCTTCGTTTCATACAGATCTTCATGCCAGTTTGCTGTTCATGCCAGGTTCGCAATCTTGGGCAGTTGAAATCTCGGTCGTATTTTTAATCCGCATGGCGCAGTCGAAACGAGCACTGGAAGAGACTGCTCGCGCGGCCTTTGCGTGCTACGACTGCGATGGGAATGGTTCCATTGACTCCAAAGAGCTTCGCAAGCTGATCAAAGACCTCGGCGGGCAGATACTCGATGACGAGCTGGCTAAGGCTCTGCGTGTGCTGGATCAGGATAACAACGGCTCGATTGAGCAGGGCGAGTTCCTGTCCTGGTGGGCTGCTCAGAGCCAGGACCTCGATGGGGATGGCGTTGAGAGCGAGCTTGAGATCGCGCTTGGCCGTCTTAAGGAACTCGGTCGCCAACGATTCCACGTTGATATCCACACAGCTGCATGGAGTGGGTTCGGAGACGTCGTGAGTCGGTTGCTGGAAGATGACGACGAGAACGAAGCGGTGAATGCCAAAGACTCGACCGAGTACGGAGTAAGTCTAACTGGTTATGATCGCGTTGCTGATATGGCACGCTGAGATTGCGATCTTGCTTTAGAATCTCAACACTGCGTTGCATTATGCAGCCTATCAAGGCCACTCGGACGTCTGCGAGATACTCGTAAATTCTTTTCAGCCGTGCAATTTCACTCTTGCGGTGCTTAGTTGATTGTATGTGTATCGTTCTTTGACTGTCGCAGCTCAGTCATGGGGCGAGTGTCAATGCAGTCAACAGCTCCGGCTGTACGCCTCTGTTCTTTGCAGCACAGCAGTCGCGTTCTCAAGTTGTCGATCTCTTGCTTCAGGTGCGTAAATTCCCGACTCTTTTACGCGCAAGATTGAGAGCGTCATGGTGTTAAATGTGATAGAAAGGAGCCGATCTCAAACTCCAAGAATCTGAGGTGACTTTCGTCTCATGTTGACTCCGCAGCGTCTTGGAACTCAATTCCTTGGGGTTTTGGATAGCACCACTTCTCAGCAGTGGACGTCTGTAGTGACGACAGTATCCTAGCACTTTTCCGAAGGCTTTCTGGCGGCCGTACGTCTATCTCTTAAATGCTGTCATTCTTGTGCTGAATTGAATGTCTGCGCTGCTATAGCTCCAGCAATGCCTTTGCCACCAATTCTCAGTCAGGCTACAGATCGAGACATCACACTGTCATGGTCTGGCTCCATTCTATATTTGCCTGCGAACGGAACGACTGAAAGAATTCTTTCGCATGAACTGCAGGATTCCTCCCAAATCCACGCTGAACGAGCTCGCACCAATCTCTGGCTACAAGATCAAGCTGACAGCTTCCAATTCGTCCTCACCAAAGATTGTTCTGGTAGTTCCCAACCCCACAGAGATAGTCATTGATGATCTGGAGCCAGAGACTGAGTACGGTGGCCAGATTGCTGCCGTCAACTTGCATGGCATAAGCGAATACAGTGCTATTTCAGAGCCCATCCAGACACTCCGAGGTGATGAGATAGCCCAAAATCAATTATGGAGGCCTCATTTAACTCACAGTTTTGATGAATCAGCCAAGCCCTCGCGTCCGATATCATTCTTATGCACGAGCGTCAGCTCTAGCAGTATCACGTTTGAGTGGGAAATCAAGCAAGATGAGGGATCTACTGCGTGTATACTTCAGCAGTCGTTTGGTGCAAGCGATGTATGGACAACATCAGCAAAGTGTGATGCCTCGACAACGTTTGTACAGCTGATTTATCGTTATTGCAGTGGTACGAATTCTCATCGATGGCGTTGTAGATCTACGGAGCTGCGTGGGCTTTATTCGAATCAGAAATATCTCTTTCGTCTTGCGGCTATGAATGAATCAGGTCGCAGCGAGTTCACGGGAGCACTAGTAGTGCGCACAACGGAATCCACTGCTGCTGAACGAAAGCCCAAGACCAAAAAACTTTGCTGGAGCACAGCGAAGGTCTTCGGTGAGTTGTTCTGCCGAATGTGCCGTCAATTCTGATGCTATATTAATAACCAAACGATCCCAAAGCCTCGGATTTTAAACGAAGTAACGAAAGCAAATCTGCTGAGCAACCGGAAGAGGTCGACGTCTGCAAAGTTGAAAACGACAGTCGCAGTGAGATCAATCTGAACAATGACGACGAGTCGAAGGTGATGAAGAGACTGGAGCGGAAGCACTCTGCTGGGGACAAAGACTACGATTGTTAATCAGACTCACCGAACGACTGAGCAATTTTCCATCGCTATAAGACCACTTGGCTCTTGGTATGTACATTAATACAATGTTACAAGAAACCTTTTCATGATATTTGCATGAAAAAACAATCTATTTAGCGATACCATTTGAGTAGACCTGAAATTGGTCGTACTTGGTCGTGCCAAAGTGATCGTACGACCGCTCTATCATGCACATGATCGCTGGTGCTACTTTTTCCTCGGGCATGTTCAGAAAAAGTCGGTCGCGGAGACCTGCAAGAGGGGTCGCAGCGTTGCCCACAAAGCACGGAAGCTTCGAGTGGAAGCTCATGACTTCTACAAGCGCATAGATCGTTTCAGCATGCTTCCGCGCAGCCAGCGCACCGCGAACGCAGAGATCGGAGAAGTATTTAAAATTCTCCGAGTTTCGTCCCCCGAGTACGTCGACCATCTCGGCTGTCAACTTGAAGGGTGCCGTCTCGAAACTAAAGCTGCCGCCGGGAGCGCGACCCAAGACTTTAAATGACAGAGTACCGTTTAAATGAGACAACAGGGATAACACGAGATTGAACAGTGGATCTCACGTACAGAATCCAAAGTCGATGTGAATGATATAGCCTTCTACGTCGAGCAGGATGTTTCCATTGTGACGATCCTTGATCGACAAAATGTAGCAGACGATTGAATATGCAGCTGCCATGTCAACGAGAAATGAATGCGACGCAAAACAGCAAATAAAATAAGTCATGATCGTACCGAGACTGTGGATGAAGTTAAACTCTGCTTGGCGTAGCAGCGAGTCGCCTTGGTCTGTGTCGTTGTTGGTGTTTTCTTCGTCTCCGTACATTCGTTCGAAGTGCGCGCGCAGATTCTTAAACCCCGGCGTTTTCTTGATCCCATCGAGCGACATGGAGTTCTGTACCAGTTCCAGCAGCCCCGTAGTCGATCCGGTCGATAGAATCCGGTACGGATGCAACCGCAATGGAAGCTCTTCCAGCTGAAAGATATGGTGAAAATGCGAAATCAGCTGCATCACCAGCACCTCCTGCCGCAAATCGTCGTGGCTTTTGGATATCAGTCCGTTCAGTCTCCATCGCGCGCCGCAAGACGATCGAGACGCTTGTTGAAGCCGAGCAGCTCTGGAAAAGCTCAGCTCTCCGAAGATGTTTTCTAGTTTCTGCTTTCGCTCGTCGCTCTAAATTTCATGTTCAGGTACGTCATTGCATAACAAATCAATTGAGATATACGCTTGCATGGGACTAACGCACCGAAAGCAACCGCTTGAGAAACGGAGATAGCCCGGAGGCAGAAAAATTCTCCGTTGGCATATTCTGACCTTCGTTTCCGTCAAGTCCGTGCTTTAAAAGCTCGTCTTCGGCAGTGGTCGCCGCCGCATCTTCGTCCATGTCGCCGTCTTCGCTGTCACCAATAAGCTCCGTGAATAGCGCTTTGGATACATCGTTCCCGTTCTTGTCTTCTTCGGTCTCAAAGTAGATGAGACAGGGTGCTCGCTCCTAAGGAATTCATTATAGTGAGTGATTGGACCGCAATCAATGGAACATATTTACTGGCGTACGTTTGTGTTGAACACGCGGCCTTCTTCGGCGAAAACGGACACGACGCTGCAGTACGGCTACACGCAAAAGACGAAGAGATTTGTCAAATTCTCCAGTCAAGATGGAGTATATTGGAGCTTCCACGTACGTCAGTAGACTTGCAGAGAGGAATGTATGCGTGCATCGGAATTTCCACCTTCTTGAGTCGTGGCTTGAGCAGCGCTTTGCGTTTTGCTGGTTCAACTCGCCGGAGAGACTCGGACACATCCGTGATGGCTTTAACGAAGTAGATCATACCGCAAAAAAATAGATAGCGCCGGTGCTGTTCTGACTGAAGTGGTAGGCAGTGCGTATTGGCCAATCCGTCCGTGATTGAGGAGTTGGTGACAAATGACTCGGAGTCATCGACAGAATCAAGCGATGAAACGTGGAGTCTTGACGAATTCATTCGATCTCCGATCGCTTCAGCGGCCGATATTTGGACTGATTTCAATGGACTGATAGAGCGCGGGGTTTTCAAAGGCGACTCGCCCTCGTGGGAGCTGTGTGCACCGGCTGCAGGCGTCGACATGGATTCGCTTGCCGACTGCAAGATGAACGACCGCATAGCAAACGACATACGTGCAAGCATTTTGCCTGGGCTGGTCTTGCTGGGTGACGAAGCTGCGGGAGGCTCTGGAGGCGCAGCAGTTTTCTGAAGGTGAGCGATCCATGCAAGCATTTGTTCCTCGCTTTGCGCCGAGAGCTGCACTTTGGTCTCACTGTAATTGTGGATGATCTCAAAGTAGAACGGATGCTTTGGGTTCTCTCGAACGCGGATGTCAGCTCGATCCAGAGGCACAGCCGTTCGAGGGTTTGTATCGCTCGGACGTGAAAACACGTATAAGATGCGTCGCTCGATGCGACACCACCGCAGTGACCAGTTGCGGCGCCCCATCTTACGAGTGCCGCCTCCTTTTTTGTACAACCAGCCTTCAAATGTGCCTCTGTCTGTGAGACCGACCTCAATGTTTTCCAGCGAGCTCTGCGCTGCGAAAAAGCGCCTATCGGCGTTCAAAATCTGGTTCATCTCTTCTCTGGAAATGCTTTGGCGTGTGAGTAGCTCCTACAAAAGGGGGGTCAATCCGTGATCAAGTATGGCTACAAGGTCTTTCGGAAGCTTACCGATGCCTCTCGAGCAGCAGGCGACCCGTACACAAAGCATTGCTCTAACGAAAGCAACAGCTGTGCACAACGAGCAAACGTGCGTGGGTTCCCATTGCGCTTGGGTCGATTTTCGTCTAATGCGGCGTAAATAATCCAGAAAAGCTGCAGTGCGAAGTGGCCACTGCTCTGCGACAGGAGAAGCACAAACTGCTCCAGTCCTTCCATTGCCATTTCGGTGTCAAGATGGATGACCATGTGAGCAAGCTGCGGCAGGTAGAATTCCACTTGGTCCAGCGTGAACGTCGTGACGTTGATATACGAAAGACGGCGACATAGCTCATTCGTGTATTTCTCGTTCTTGCGGTTGGTCCAAAGCGCGATCATCAACAATCGCAGATCGACCTTGCCATCGCTCGCGAAGATGTCGTTCAGATCCATCTCGGACGTCCTTTTCGTTGCTCTAGAAGCCTGGGCAACTATCTTCACCGGAACTGGACAAACTGGGGCGCTGTTTGGCGACAACTCCAGAGCAACAGAAGGCAGTTCACGGACACTGGAGTCGAGCTCCATAGTCCGATGTGATGGCTTCTTCTGGGCCTGGATTGTAGTGATGGCCAGTGCGCACGCTTTTCTCTAAATGCATGAAACTGACGTCTGATACTCCTTGTGACGTCCCAAATTTAGCATTTAGCTAGGTCACAATATTCAGTTCCAACATGTCGTCAAAATAAATAGGAAAAATGCGAGATTGAGAAGCTGTCTCAACACCGCTGCGTGCCCAATTTTACTCACTAATCTCTTCTTGTAGATCTAGTATCTCATCGGATTCAGGTTTGAAGAACTCGTGATGATCTAAGAGCAAGCGTAACGATGCCCTAGGTGGAGAAGCTCCACGTAAACAACTGGAAATGAGCGTCTGGAGAAGCAAAAACACCATAGACGACATTAGGCTTCATTTATATATTGGCAGTGGAATCAAACTCTTACGTGTAGCTTCCCCGAATTGAGGCGAAAATTGTTTGCTTGGATATGCACGATCACTTGGAGCGTTCGCTTATTCCCGTCACGTGAGCAGCTTGATGCGAACAAGAGCATTGCTTCACCGTCTCCGTTTGCTTCAAACGCCATCATGGTCTAGGAAACGGCAACAAATTTGGCTAGTAAACACCAATTCAACTATCTCAATATACTCACTGGTGACATTTGACGGTCAAAGCATGTCAGAAGACTGGGTATTGATCCACGCAGCTGCCAGGAGCAGCCGCTTTCGTTGTCAAGGTGGAGAGAGAACCGGTCGCCACGAGAGACAAAAATATCGTGTTTCACGAGAATCCGTTGACTCTTGACCTCATCGGTCAAATCGTACTCAAACGTGAACTTCCCGTCCCGCTTGACGAGATATTGCGATTCAAATTCGGTAACGTTGTCTGGCAAAGTCACGTGATGGAGCATTTCGAACAGCATGAGCGCCAAATCTTCTAGCAGCGCAGCCTCTTTTTCCTGTTGGACGTTTTGGACTTCACTACACAAATATCAGCACCGTTTTCGCCGTAGTAAAGGCTGACCTGATAAAGGCTGACCTGATGTAACACAATACTCACGTTTGAAACGAATCGATGACATCTCCGAAGTCTAATTTTCCCAGAAAGAGTCTTCGTCCTGCGTTTGAGATCATCACGTTGCTCAAAGTGATGCGCTGTGTACAACACGAGTGGTTAAGTACAAGTCTTCTTCGCCAATCAGACGATTTAAAGCACCACGTACCGTCAATAACTGGTGCGTTGATTGTTCCTGCAGATCTACAAGGCCCAGCAAGAGCTCTCGAGCATAGAATCTAGACCAGATTATCTGTAAATAGGTAAAAAGAAGGTAAAAATTCGGTGTCACACCTGAATATAGCAGAATCTTCAGACAGATGGCCCTCGATCTCGATCGTCTCCTTCAAGTTAAAAGCCTGACCGCAGCAAAAGAATGAGTTGGTAACAGAAGGTAAATTCACTTGTTCTTCATACCTCGAGGAGTTCAAAGTAAAACACGGACTGCCACTCTTCCGTTGGGCCGGTGCAGGTTTTCACCTTGTCACTACCCATATACTGCTGGAAATACGGCGACAGCACAAGCTGGTTGTGTGCAGATATCAGATTGTCCATCCACGCGACTTCGCTTTCGCTAGCGCAGCGTTGTCGTTTAAATCGAAGCACAACAACAAGTTCTCTGTCGTGTTCCTCACGCTGTGTTGGTGCCTTTTGGAGCACACTGCCCAGTGCTAGTTGGACTTGGCTCAATCGTTGGAGTTTGGTTGAGAATGTCTCAAGAAGAAGGTCATGGGTCGAGGAGTCGAATGCACGCAATTGCACGTTGAGTTTGCGTCCGATGGGCTTGTGTTTCTGCAGGAACTTAGCGTTCTCGATTTGCGTGCGCCATGCGTTGGCTGTCGAGCAATCGGCTGCCACAGAGGCTGGGTCTTGAAATCCTACCAAATCATACCAGCGCCAGCGCTCGGCCAGCAAATCCATAGCTTCGCACTCCAGATCATGCAGCTCATTGCGCATCACGCCTTCGCGGCTGATGATGTCACCGAATGCCGCAGGAGCGGACTCTTTGCTCTGCTTCTCCAGCACTCGGCTCAAGAATTGGGTCTGAATACCAGGGTACAATGCTATCGCCATCATACAAATGTTGTTGCTCGAGATGGAAGATGTTGCTATCGGACCTGTTCGTCCAGTGCCTCAAGAGCGGCGCCAATGTCCTGGGATTGAGGCGTTTCCGTCCATTGCTGTAGCTGCTGCTGGAACGCAGACAAAGTCCGCCTTCCTTGATACTAATACGAGGCACACAAATTGTCAATCCAAACGATTCTCCTCCGTGTGCTTTTGTCAAACGCACTTGCGTCGCGAATCTTTGGACAGTGACGTGCGTGAGCAGCTCTGCATCCTCCAGCGTCTGCAGGAAGCCCAGCCTGGAGCGGCAACACGTGAGACCCCAGAGACAGACCCAGAGATAGAGGCGTAAGTCGTACCACTGGTGTTCACTCTCCTCATTCGCATCCCTTCGCATCCACGCGACAGCGAACGGATCCATCCCTGCTCGTTCTCCCTTGCGCCCCTTGGCTTGGCGTAATCGACGTACCCAACGCAAGATCCAGATACTGTATATATGTGATTTGACAGGGAGCACAGTACTGTCGCGCATTTCCATAGAAAACTCCTACGACGCCACGAACGAAATTGAAGCTGTTGCGAATCTCGGCCGAATCTCTGTATGCATACAAACATATATCCGCTCTCTACCACCTGCACACATACACAGTGCGAATCTACAAGCACCGCTGTGTCCATCTCTCGCTCCTCTCCCCTCCATGTGACATCGCCTGCCTGCCCTTTGGCATCTAAATATATCGAACCTCTGTCTATGAATATCAAGCCAGACGGGGAGCCGCGCTCTGATTGGCCACAAGAGGTGTTTGAAGTTGTGATTGGCCGCCGAGACGCTCCGTCGTTTCTCGCGCATTCATTCTTTAGGTACCGAAGGCTCAAGCAGGTGCCACCAACCAGCGGACTGACGATGCTGGGCGTGAGCGTGCCCCGCATCCACGCGCCCGGAGCGGAGGAATCGACCATGGCGGCCGCACTGCCCTCGCCAGGTTCGCTGCCCACGTCTCCGGCCGCCGCTGCCGTGCGCAGATACGTGGTCGGCGTATGCGCCATGGAGAAGAAGACGCGCAGTAAGCCCATGCAGGAGATCCTGCGTCGCCTAGCCAACAAGAAACAGTTCGATGTGTACCTGTTTGAAGACAGCACGATCTTGCACAAGCCCGTGGAGGAGTGGCCCGTGTGCGACGCGCTCATCAGTTTTTACTCGACCGGGTTCCCGTTGCAAAAGGCCGAGCAGTACGTGAAGCTCGTGCACCCGATCCTCGTGAACGACCTGCACCTGCAGCACGTGCTGTTCGACCGCCGCAAGGTGTACGCGCTGCTGACGAGGCATGGCATTCCAGTGCCGCGCCATGCGATCGTGAACCGCGATCTGCCGGACCGAGAAGACGAGATCGAAGAGAACGATAATTACGTTGTCGTCAATGGCGTGCGCATCAACAAGCCGTTCGTGGAGAAGCCGGCCGATGCTGAAGACCACAACGTATACATCTACTATCCGATGAGCGCTGGCGGAGGCAGCAAGCGCCTGTTCCGCAAGGTCGGAGACCGGTCGAGCGAATTCTATCCGGACGTCAACAAGGTACGACGCGATGGATCGTACATTTATGAAGAGTTTCTCAACACTCAAGGCACAGATGTCAAAGTGTACACGGTGGGATCAAGTTATGGCCACGCAGAGGCGCGCAAGTCACCTGTGCTTGATGGCCGAGTGTTGCGAGACTCGGCGGGCAAGGAAGTGCGCTATCCGGTGATTCTGAACTCGGCTGAAAAAGAAATCGCGCGCAAAGTCTGCTTGGCGTTCCACCAGACTGTGTGCGGCTTCGATCTCCTGCGTGTGCGTGGAAACTCGTACGTTTGCGATGTCAATGGCTGGAGCTTCGTGAAGAACTCGAAGAAGTATTACGATGATACCGGACTTATTCTGCATAACTATCTGGTCTCGGCGTTGCGCTCACGTTATTTCCGCCAGCGACGGTCAAGTTCCTGCACGAGTCCGACTGCACAAATGTGTCCACAATACGCTACGGAATCAAGTGTGACGCCGCCTGAATTTAAGGAGATTGTGCGACAAAGTTCTGGCTCAGATGCTTCTGAATCGAGCGTTAGTAGTGCAATGAGCAGTGGATTCGGCATTGATGACGACAAGAAAGAAGAGCTTCGTTGCGTTATTGCCGTCGTGCGTCACGGTGATCGAACGCCCAAGCAGAAGCTAAAGACCGTGGTATGGGAAAAAGAACTCATGGATTTTTACGCAAAGCGCCACAGTCCCGAGTCGAAATCGGACGAGTTGAAAGTGAAATCCGTCGCGGATCTGCAAGAACTGCTCGGTCTCGTACGCAGCTTAATCAAGTCTTATGCACCCGGTGTCGGTCTGAAAGAAGCTGTTTGGGAGGTCGAAGGTGGTGATAGCTTTGAGAAACTGCTGCAAATGAAGCGAGTCCTGGAGCGTTGGAAATTTGCTGGCATTAACCGTAAAGTGCAATTCAAGCCCCGTCGCCAGTCCTCATCTTCTGATAAAGTAGCGATTTTGATGATTTTGAAGTGGGGAGGTGATCTCACGGAGACTGGCAAGCGCCAAGGCGAAGAACTCGGAAAGGCCTTCCGAAACAAACTGTACCCTGTCGAAGAAGGAGGCTTGTTGCGTTTGCATTCGACATTTCGGCATGATCTCAAAATCTTCACGTCGGACGAAGGCCGAGTGCAGATGACCGCTGCTGCATTTGCCAAGGGCTTTCTGGAGCTTGAAGGCGACTTGACTCCAATTCTTGTGAGTCTTGTGACCACACTAGGCAAAGGTATCTATATAACTCGTCGTATGCTAGTAGTTGACTGTACTCACTGGTTGTGAATGTTGCTACTAGATGCGAATAAAATGCTTGATCACTCTGGCCAGGCAGACGCTAACGAGGATATCCAACGTACAAAGGAGAAGCTCAATGCGTTGTTCCAGCGGGAATATTCGTCCATGGAAGATTTTGCTGCTGCAGTCGCTCCAATGCAGACGACATCGATTCTGAACGCACTCAAGTCGATTAAAAACCCTCTTGAAGCGCTGAATCGACTGCACGAGTTGATCCGCAAAATGAAATGCGAAGTGGCAGAGTTCTCGCTTGACAAACGTGAGTACTCTGCTGTTAGTGCATCGACTGTAGTACCAGAGGAGCACTTACAGGATTCTTGAATTTCTTAGATCAAGACGAAAAGACACCGCTGTACATGGGCGAGACTCTTTCCCTTATGAGCGAGCGTTGGGAAAAAATTTATCGTGATTTCTACTCTGTGAAAACGGGCAAGTACGATCTCAGCAAGATCCCCGATGTGCACGACTGCATCAAATACGATCTGCTTCACAACTCGCACCTTGGTTTCAAGCACGGACATGAGCTTTACGAGTTGGCTGAGCTCTTTGCACGTTGCTACGTGCCGCAAGAGTACGGCATGGAGCTCGAAGAGAAGCAGTCCATCGGTATTAAGGTTACTCAGGCGCTATGCGCTAAGATTCGGGCTGATATTGTAGCGGCAATGGCTGCATCCAGTGGGGACCAAACCCTCGCTGGCAACAGCCTTTACGGATCCGTTGCAGTCTCAAGTGAGGACAGCAACGACGTCCTGGACCAGAATGTTGAACACCACGGCTACCGATTGGATCCGTCGTATGCGAAAGAATTGCGTATCAAGAGCCCTGCAACTCAAGTGCGCACACGACTGTACTTCACGAGTGAGAGCCACATGCTGACGCTGCTGAACGTCCTGCGATTCCAATGCTCCTCGTGGCGAGCTCGTCATCAGCAGGGGCGTGAGGACAATGAATGTGGCATCTCGCTTGAAGAGGAGAAGTACAGCAACGAAATTCTAAAGCGCATGGGCATCAGCGTGAGTGACATGATGCCGCAACTCAAGTACGTCTTCAGCGAGTCTAAGATGATCTCAGAGAGCGGCAATCGAGCACTGGACCGCGTGGCGGAGCTCAATTACTTGGCCCATGTCGTGATCCGTGTATTTGAGACACCATCGCTTGAAGAAGACAGCGAGGACCGCTTCCGTGTGGAGATCTCGTTTTCCTCTGGCGTCGTGCATGGTCTTTTGGGCGAAGAAAGCGACGCGAGCGTCGAAGACGTGATCTATCTGACCAAGAATATGCCCGGCGTCATGTTTGAAGACATGCTAGCGGCCTGCGTGTCGTCTGTGCAACCCACAACGTCCTAGAGCTCTCTGGCACCACACAGCCACAACGAATACACTGCATGATTCCACAGTGTGTTGCTACGTGCTCATTAACGCCCATTAAACTCACTTGCCTGTCTATTCCTGGCCGATCCACTGGGAGAAGCGCTGTGCATGGTAAGCAGCCGACAGCGCACCTAGCGACGAGACAGCGATGGGCAACGTCTTGCGCGAGCGGATGGCGCGCACGCCCATGGTCGACATGGTGATTGTCGAGAAGAACAGCGCCGTGCCGTGGCCCTGCGTCATCTGACCGTTCTGCAGCATGTATCCGGCGACCCCAAAGCCGGCGCCGAGGGTCACACCAGCGATGAGTGAGGGCATACTCTTGGTCTTGACGTAGCCGAAGATGCCGCCCGCGGCCAGCAGACCGGCCATGGTGTACGTCGGATGGTGGCCGGACATGATCAGAAGCTCTTCGTGTCTTTGGTGCAAATGTGTGACTGACGTCAAAACCGATCCTCCAGTGAGCGATTTCGGACATTTACGACATTGTTAACGTTGGAAATCATAATCACAGTGCTGATAGGACAAATGGCCGTTTGATGATTACCATGCTGTCCTAGATTACGGAAGCATGGAGTTTAGTTAGTGGCGATTGAATCGACTGCGCGGCTTGGTGAGCATTTGTTGCGCGTGGTAACCAGCTGAGAGAGCCCCGAGCCCCGCGAGAGCCGCAGGTGTGCGCAGACCAGTGGCCACGGCCCGCTGACCCATGACACCCGAGATGAACCCCGACATGGCGGAGCAGGTGCCGTGCTCGAAGTGGTGGTTTGAGATGACGTCCGAGAGCACGAGCATGCCAGCACCCAGGAATCCCACGCCCAGCCCGATGCCTCCCACCATGGACGGCAGATGTCCCTTGAGCAAGTATCCCGCGCCGCCAGCAAAACTGACAAGCACAGCGTACGTGAAGGCCGGATGGCCGCCTCTTTGGTTGGCCATTCTGTTCGCAACTGGATCGAAAATGCGCAACTTGAAGCGAAATATTAAATTGTAGAGACTCTAGCGAGCTGTTGTACACTCAACACTGGGCCCGATCAAACGAATCGGTATTGAAAGGGTATGCCATTTTGCAGACCACCTCACTTGGTCCGCATGACATGGCGCAGGTCGACGCCCAGGATCTCGGTCACCTTCAGCTGCATCTGCGCCATAGCGCGGCAAGCGCAGACCTCCTCAACCTCCGGCAGGAACCGACAGCATGTGGCGGCCTTGTCAAAGTGGACCATGGCTTCTTGTGTTCGGCCCTGTGCGAACAGCACCTGCGCGATGTCCAGATGCGCCGAGCTGCACCGCTGGTCGATCTCCAGCGCCTGGTGGAAGTGCGCGATGGCGCGCATCGGGTCGTTTGTGCCCACATACACGCGCCCCGCGTTCAGGAATGGCAGCGGACACAGCGGTGAGAGCTCGAAGGCCTGCAGAAAGTGGCGCATGGCTTCAGCGTAGTTGCCCTGGTCGGCCAGCACATCACCGTAGAATAGATGTACTTCAGGCGACTCGGGGAACGCCTTTCCAGCCTCGGCGAACACGTCATTGGACTGGTAGATGGAGCCACTTTTGTACAGCGCCATGCCGTACGAGACGTGGGTCACGGGCAGTGACTCTGACCGTGTCATGGCGCGACGCAGACACTGCACGGCGCGATAGTAGTTACCATCCAATAGCTCCATCTGGCCCATGTGCAGATGCACATCAGCGTTGTTCGTATCCAGCTCCATGGCCTGCTGGAAGCAAACCATGGCTCCCTCCGGGTCGCCCAGCTCTGACAAGAAGCTCCCCTTTTTCACCAGCGAGTTCACGCATGTTGAATCGAGCTCCAGGCTCTGCGAGATGGTCTCAACAGCGGCGTTCACGTCGCCCACCACATACAGGAATGATGCATGCAGGTTCAATGCCAGAGCGCGCTGCGCATCGTCTGCAAGCTCCATAGTCACCACGCGCGTGAAATCGGCCTGCGCTTCGACGTAATTCCGAGTCTGCTTGTAGAAAATACCGCGATGCAGCAGTCGTTCTGCATCCAATTCTTCGCGAGGCACTACGACGCTTTTGGCAATATCAAGCGGCAGCCGTACGGGCTGATCTGCGTCGTGCTCGAACGAGTCGAAGTAGCTCTCGACCAGCCAGTTGGACGGCAGTTCGTGGACGCGCACCATGGCGTTGAAGATGTCTTTGGCGATCTGTCGCCCCACGGATCGAGACACGCGGTCGATCGACTCGGCATACTCAGGCGAGCGAGAACCGTCGAGAATGAACGCAGTGACGTAGTGCTGCATGGCGTCTTCAGAGTTCGAAAGCTTCTCGTCCACGTTACCCAGACAAGTGTACGCTCCGGCGCTGTACGGATTCAGCTGTAGTGCGATCTGCGCATCCACTCGGGCGCGTTCAAGATCTCCCAGCTCAATGAAGCTCTTGGCGCGGCCCACAAGTACGACGTCGAGCTCCTTGTGGAAGACCGGGAGAAATTCGAAGGCCTTAGCGAACGACGCGAGCGCGACGTGTCCCCGACCAGACCGGAGCTTTCGATTTCCGTCTTCCACGGCAGCTCGCACAGACAAGAGCTTGTCAGCCAAGGTGTCATTGGTAGACGCACTCAGCTGCGTGAGGAAGTGGTTGAGGATGTATAGACCGTCTTCGCTGTTGTATTCGATCGCTGACAGTGTCTCGGCGCTGCAGAGCGCGTCGCAAAGCGCCTGGAACTCGACTTGGCTGAATGTTTCACGCTCGCCGACCACGTCCCAAATGGCCTCTGCTGCTGCCTGGATAAAGGTTTTCACCTGCAAAGTGCTCAATATCTTCTTGTGGACCTTGGCCTTGGGAGCCTGTGGCAGGAAGCCCAGGGCATACACAACGCCAGAGTACATGTAGCTCCACCCAGAAAGTCCAGCGCTTTCCTGCTCAGGTGTCTCGTCCTCATCGAACGCCCAGGCAGCGCGCTTATGAACCTGCTCGTGGAGACGCTTGCCCAGCTCTGTTGCGATCTGGACGACGTGCTCTTGGTCTACATCGGGCACCTCCACGATGGCCGGAGGCTCGTACAGCATATCCCACAGATCGTTGAGCGACTTGACGCTCTCTTTGCAGTCGGCATCGCGCTTGTCTTCGACCCATTTGTGCACGCTCATGGCCATGGCGCCCTCGGTCAGGTCCTTGTGGGCGTACACCAGATCCGAGCACACTTCGATCACGTCCTGGAAAAGCGACCCGCAACGCGCTTTAAGCCCACTCAGCGTCAATCTTTCGTGCAGAGCCTTGGGGAAGCCAAACGGCGCGAGCACAAACGACACAAGACGGAAGATCGTGCGCGACACATCCAAAAACTCGCTTCTGGTCACAGGGTGCGGCATATCAAAGAACCGGTGACCATCGTGGAGCCACACGACCTCTTCCTCCTTCTCTTTGACCTCGGCCTCTTTCTTGCTGGTCTCGGACTCCAAGTTCTTCTTCTCGATATACTCAGCGTACTCTTTGTCGATGGCCTTGATCGCAGCGTCGTCCTGTTCAAGCGCAGCGTCCAGCGGCGACAGATCGAACGCGCCTGAGTCGTTAACGTACAGCAGTTCGTCCTGTGGGAAGATACTCTTTCGACACGACGCCGGCAGCGACTCCACAAACGCATCCGTGAGTGTTTCCGAGCAGAACGAGACAGACGGATGGCCGGCAAGCAGCAAGGCTGTGGCTGTGGCTGCTGCTTCACTAACGCTTGAGCCCACGATCACGACGGAACTGCCTTCTTCAAAACTCACGCCTGTACTTGTAAACATATCGAGCAGCTCGTCACTCGCGAGGAGAAAGCCACCTCCGCTTGTGAACAACGACGTAAACGGACAGCTCACGGCGCGTTCAAAGTGACCGGCGACTTGCGCTTCCGGATCCACACCCAGAAACGCGTTGGTCTCTCGGCAATCCACCAGCTGCACGGTCTCATCGCACAGGTGCGCCTCTAATGCGCTTCCTGCGATTGCACGCACTGTCCGTTCAGTCGCTTCTAAGATGTGTCGCTCGCAACCCAGAACCTCATGCAACGGAGTCCAGCTAGTCGAATCTGTGGAATTGACCTGCTCAAACCAAAGCCATTCATTAGCGTAACCATCCACTTCCAATAGCGCACGAGGCTTCTATTACCTGCACATAGGGGCGGGTCTCTGTTGTCCATTGCAGCTGGCATGCCAAAGCGAGCTGGTGCTGGTTATCGCGCACGTCCGAGACGGTCCATTCACTCGACTGATCCGATGGCTCCAGCTGCAGCGTCTGCTTCTCCGTCTGCTGGTGTCGGTCGACAATCTGCTGCAATGTTAGCGCCAGAGCCTGCGCATCACCTTCCGGCGTTACCGAGACGCGCACTCCCAATAGCGCCATGATGGTCCTTTGAGTTGTGAACGCCGTCCACCGAGTGACTCAGATGGGGGAAAAAGTCTTGTGGTGGTGGACGTATATAAGGGCTAGGTATACGCTTGCACGTGATTGGCATACATTCTAATATACACTATGGATTAAAAGGGTTAGGAGAACAAGAAGCGGACGAGGGGAGCTGTGGACCCCTCCTCCATCATTTTGAGGAGCTCATCAGGCCAGTAGCATGATCTACTCGTTCTACATCTACACGCGCAACGGGTCCTGTCTGTACCAGGAGAAGTGGAACGCCGGCGCCAGCAAGGCCATGACGTACTCGGACCCGGAGGAGGAGAAGCGTCTACTCTTCGGTCTGCTTTTCTCGCTCAAGGAGTTCGTAATCAAGATCGCGCCGACCAGTACGGGAGCGACTCTGCCAGGCAGCGGAATGACCAACGGCGACTTTGCAGGCGCTTCGGACGCTATTGTGAACGCGCCGCGCGAATGCCTGCAGCGGTATCAGACAAATTCGTACACGTGCCATCAGTACGAGTCGCCCAGCGGTCTACGCTTCGTACTCATGACGGACAACCACGCCGGCGACCTGAGCGCCGTTCTCAAGCACATCTACTCGCACATCTACGTCGAGTACGTGGTCAATAACCCGTTGAGCGACATCAAGAGTGCGAAGCCTATTACAAGCCAGCTCTTCCGCATGCAACTCAAGCAGTACATCGAAGGGATCCAATGCTTCAGATAGATCTGCTTGCGTAAAATATATTGAGGAATTTATTTGTCTGGTGCTTAAATGATCAGAGCTATTCCAAGAAGTTGCTCTTGTTGCTGCATGCAGAGCTACGGTCTCACGCCGTTCTTGAAGCCATCACTCATGCAGCATCACACACACGTCCATCATACGGAGCTGGCGATTCCTTTTCGAATATGATGTTTGTTCTCACTCACAGCATTCGTGGTGTTGCAGTTTGTTCATTATGCTTTCAGCAGCGCGTACAGCAGATCGTTTCGAAATCCTTATCATCACCAATGAAGAGTCTTGCTTTCGTGGCTGTGAGCTCTGTGCTTCTAATGCTGTCGATTCCGAGTGTTGCGAATGAACAAGCGAAGAACACGATTGAAGAAGCTAAGCTTGAAGCGACTCATCTTGATCATCACCACCACCATCACCACGATAATAAGGACACTGCTCATGGCCATCGCAACCTTTTAGATCGTGAAAAGCCTCGTGAAGATCAGTGGGGCCACAAGAAGCATGATTGGGATCATCAGAAACGCGATCATGGTCACCACACCAAGGAATTTGGGCATTGGCATGAGTAGCTTTCTTTTTCGCTGCAACAGATCGTAGGCCTTTGAAATCGCGCCCATTGATCCGAAGTTGTAGCGTTTAATACGTCGTAATGTCTCTCATTAACGATAGTTGGTGTTCACATTTACGATTTTTGTACGTGCCAGAAGGTGGCAAAAATCGCCCGCTCAGAAAGCGTCATACACGCAATCTGTATGGTCGTGAACGGACTCTAACTCTGTCATCTTGGTGACTTGATAGCGTTTCGCCATCGTTTTCGCTCGTTTCAGATAGGAATTGTACAGGATCTGACCAGGTATTACCGCACTCAGATAACTTCATTGCATCAAAGATGTAAATTGGCACAAGTGATGTGTATTTGTGTCAGCATACCTCTATGTACTGAATTCCTACTGGGGCTTTGGGAAAAACGCTTGCAGTGTTGACGCCACCTCAGCAGCTCTCGGACGTTGATCTGGTTGTTCTTGCCAGCACCTTTGGATGAGCTGCTGAAGGGCCTAAGGGAATCATGGGTGGTTTCACATCTGGATAGCTACCAGCAACGAGTATTTGTTTACCTGCGGGGTGGACGCTGAAAGAGCTGGACGCTTTTTCTCTTGAACTACGGTTATAGGAACTAGTCCAGGAGGTACGTTCGCAAATGGCGGTGCGCGCTCACAAATTTCCCACATGATGATGCCAAGACTGTAGATATCTGCAGAGATGGAATAGTTTTCACTGACGATCACTTCGCTGTAGTGGCCGAAAAGTAACATGAGGGCACATCATATACTGCAGATAATGTGGTCTTAATACTCACGGAGCCATCCACTGGAATGTGCCGACGCATCCTGTCATCATCTTGTCTGATTGTTTCGCAATCCGAGAAATGCCAAAATCTGTCAGCAGCTCTATTAGCAACACATATTACGAAGATGTCTGTTAAATGTTGTACCTGCTAGTTTGACTCGTCCTTCGGCTGTCACCAGCAGATTCCTATAATCAGCCTCACCACGTTAGCAAATAAACATTTACAACGTCATTCGACCAAAGTATGGACGCACAAGGACTTCAAGTCACTGTGGTAGAAACATGACAGTTCTTAATAGCGAAAGATATGCATGGAAGCGATAAAGCACCCACGCACCGATGAACAATATTGAACGAGTGCAGAAACTGCAATCCTTTGGCAATATCCAGCTAGAATATATGGTGTATAGTAAATTCAAGAGTATTGGTCTCAATCATGAAGTACGCGTACCATCATGGATACGCGCCTGGTCCAAGACATAGGGAACGGAGGAATTTGTCTCTTTGGGTCGTCAACTCCGTTGATAAGTTCACTACAGTATGGAGCATGATTAATCAGTAGCCAATCAGCATCACAATCAAGAAACTCATACTCACAACAGAGAGAATGGAAGATACTCAAAGATAATGCTTAGAGGCTTTGCACAAATTCCAAGAAAGAGAACGAGAGATGGGTGAGACCCGAGTGTTGTCATCATCGTCACTTCGTTCGCAAATTCTCGCTCGACAGCCGTTCGCTCAGATCCTGTAAATCTAAGAAAACAAGCAATAAACGCCGAGGATTCCATCGATCCACGAATATATAGCAGACGTACGTCTTCACAGCTATGTCTGCGCCTCGCCAATTTGCTAAATAGACACAGCAACTGGAGTAGATCAAAGGTTGTCAAGTCAGTTGAATTCATATCATTGATGCAGCAATATAAGGTGTATACCTGGAGCCTACACCAACAGATTTCGTAACCTCAAAATCCTTTTTATACCAAATTCAGACGATGAGATTGAAATTCCAAAAGATTCATTGAGGCAGTAAGTGCGAGTACGAACCGACCACAGAAGTTGCCGAATGCTATTTCCAGCAGTAAAAATGTTCTTGATTGAGTCGGGAGGCGGTGTTGACTTTGCGGATGAAACCGCTACGGCATGATATCTCTTCTCAGGTGCGTTTATACCAAGTAAGTCGACGCTGACATTATTTGACTTCGGTTGCACATCTGATCCCCAACAATAAGTATATACATACCAGCAATCACAACTGCTAACTCTCCAGTAGTTTTACCTTGAATCAGCAGGAAAATCGAGGATAAACCACTCGAACTAAGTCGGTGCACATCCTACATGTGAAAAGCAGTGAGATGACAATCTTGTCCAGGCCGCAAAACTGTACTTAACCTCGTCACTTTTAACAAGCACTCCACTGTTGGAGCTGCATTGCAACAAAGAAGTTAGTTACAGAGCAGCAGCAAGAGAGTGATATTGTGAGCCAACCTGTGGAATTCTGTGATGGTTACTTCAGCGTCCGTGATCATGGGAAACAGGCAGCGCAGTACGTGGTACATGTCAGCAACCTTCTGGGGCTTTCTCGTCTTCAAATCTTTCTGAACGTTGCGCCATTTGCACTTCATGATAAAATCTGCTTGAGCTGACGGGAGTTTCCACAAGGAAATTCAATAGAAGCTAGCAATACACGTATCGACAATAAAAAATTTACCTGTTTCGTCGTGATCGGGATAGAGCGTTGGTGCGGACGGGCGAATTACCTGTTGATTGAGTCTTTCTTGTTCCAGTGGGTATACAGCTCTTGGTCTTAAAGACACGTCCATGGATACGCACAAGTCACTGATGAAGAGCGGAATAGTGTACTGCTCTGGCCATCCGCCCTCCAGCCATGGAACAACAATCTGGTCATTGCGTCTTAAATGCACTGGGAGATGCTAGATCATCATTGTTTTTTAGGGTTGATCCAAACAAATAGAGTGTTTAGTGCTCGTAGCGTTTGCAGCATACCTCTCCACCAGCAATACAGGCGATCATGGGGCTCTCGAGTGGAAATCGTGGTGATATCCGAACTGCAATATCAATCCGCTGTTCGGTAGCTGTGGTAGCTTCAGGCTAGAAACGCAACATCATTACCAGATGAGCTAACGCCACAGTAAAGGTCTCTTACATTTGCCTTTAAGAGCATCAGCTCTAAGACCACGCCAAAGCTTCCGCCCACAGCAATTCGCTGCAGTCGTAAGCTTGCATAGAACTAGTATCAGACAACCATCCACACATACGCAATAATATGAAACACACCTGCCGATACGCGGAAGCGTCTTACGCTGTTCTTGGGTTTGCACGAAGTACAACAGGTCCTGCAGCTGCTGCTGCAGCATCTAGAGTCATCACTCAAGTGTGAGCCATCGCATACACTCAAGCCGCAGTGCTGCGTCCACAGAGAGCAGACCATGGGCAGATACGACACGTCCAAACGACGCGTTGCCATCCTTGAAGTGAGAATGCAAACGGACGGGTTGGGAGACCCGTGAACCCACCCGGGTCTGGTGTTATGTGATTCTGGGTACCGAGACCAACACTCTGGTATTTGTGGCAACTGGGAAACACGGCAGTTCGAGAAGCCTGATGTGGGGGCGACGTGCGGCGCAGCAGCTCTTGCGTCAGGCGAAGGCGCGTCAGTCCCTGGCGCTTGTGTTGCGAGGGTCGACAAGACCTTTGTCACTCAGTCCGATGCTGGTCGGAACTGGAATAGCTGCATGCGCTGTGATGAGCTACAATCGAACGCGTACGTGAAGAGTGCAGCCAGTTAGAGACACGGGGGAATGATGCTGACGGGATTGTTGTGATTTGCGATGTAGATGAGGATGGACAACTAGAATCGGGTGCTACTAGAAGTGCGCAGGCAATGGCGCTGACCAGAAACTTCATTGCGGATGCGGTGGAGAAGGCGTTCCCTGCTGTTGTGAACGTTGCTGTTGATTCGGGTGAGGAAGTCTTTAGAACACGGCAGCAATCCTTATTGACCGCGCATTGTATGGCTTCTAGGATACGCATCCAGTAATGGCTCTGGGTTCGTAATCTCCACCGACGGACTGATTGTGACGAACGCACATGTCGTCGCACGATGCAACCGCTATTCGAAGATTCAGGTTCGTTGTTTTGATGCAATGCAATGGCGTTCTTGAGTGCTTAGCAATGCGTTTTGTGTCTATAGATCACGTTTGCCGATGGGAGCAAGTATCCAGCCGTGATCCACAGCACTGATCCGCTGTCTGACATTGCTATCCTGCATATCGAATCGGATGAGAAGCGAGAATGGCCAACGATCGCTCTCGGCTCGTCGTCAGAGCTACGTGCTGGCGAGTGGGTTTGCGCACTTGGAAGTCCGTTTTCGCTTCAAAACAGTGTCAGTGCTGGAATTATTAGTGCAGTCGCGAGACACAGTAGCGAGCTTGGATACCCGCAGAAAGGTGGCGAATACATTCAAACGGATGCAGCCATCAACTCTGGAAATTCGGGTGGTCCGCTGGTAAACCTGGATGGAGATGTAATAGGTATCAACACCATGAAGGTGGACGGCAGTGTAGGCATTTCATTTGCAATTCCGATCGATACGGCAGCCCAAGTGATTGACCAACTGCTCAAGCACAAGAAGGTTGTTCGCGCCTACATTGGTATGCAAATGATTAATTTCAACACGCGCGAGCTCAAAGAAATTGGACGGTATGTGGTCTTGTCATTACCTGATTGTTGGTCATAGTATTGATGATGATCTGATTCCCTGTAGAATGTTTCCGGATGTGAAAGAAGGCGTCATCGTTAAGTCGGTTGTTCCAGGATCTCCCGCCCATAAAGGAGGTCTCCTTCCTGGTGATGTGATCATAGATTTTGATGACAAGGCTGTCCGCAGCACGAAAGACATTTTGGGGTCGTTGGGGTACGAAATCGGCCGTCGTATCGAGGTCAAAGTGAAACGCCGCGGAGAGCGAGCGCTTCGTACGCTGCATCTCACTACCGAACAGCTCCCGGCAGCATATCAGCCGCGGTGATTTGCTTATATAGACAGACAACAAAGTATCTGATACTTCGTATTGTACAGTCAAAACCCACCTGCCGCACTCACTGAAAACCTTATAAACTTATTGTTGCTAGATACTGGGCTCTGGACTTGCGAGCTCTGCTTTGACCAATGAAGTAGCCGAAGCAGTGGATCACAGGCGCATGGAGCGAAGACAAAAGACATCCAGTCGGTCTACATTGCATTTCACGGTACCTCGAATTGACGGCGTTGCGATTGGCCGCTGTCTCCACTACAAGAGAGAGGCACTTCTGTGTCGGAGAGCTAGAGCATACGGCAAAACTCTGGCATTTCACGGTGAAGTAGTGATCTCAAACGATACACGAAACACAAACGCGCTTATCATTCTCTCCTGCAGCGCTTGGTTCGTCATTATTGCAGCAGCTTCACACAGCAAACCTTTCATTTCGTCGTGCATGCGTGACTTTCCACTGCCAGGTTCACTCACGACTAATCCTTGCCAAAGCTTCCACAGAGTTGCGTTGGCTCTATCCATTCAAGCGTGTTCAGTAAGGTTCTCCAATTGCGACTGGTTTGATCCACTGCCTGTGTTCCTGATTTGCCGTTGCCGCACTGCCGCTACGAGTTTCTCTTGAACATCAACAGCATCTAACATCGATCGCGGATTCAAGGACTGGCCGTTCTCGTCGTAGTACGCATCTCTAATCACGTACACTGCATCAACATTTGCGAGTACGCTCGAGAATTCGGCCTTGACAGTCTTGCGGAGACCGTCAATTCCTTTAGCGTCGTTGGACACCTGCAGCGAAGCCACAGTAGCATCCACTGATGTGTCGCGTGTTGCTGCGTCGATCCAGTGGAACCACGCTTTTCGTTTCTGCATCTTCAGCGAACCCCCAAAATCATCTCGTCTCCATACCCAGGATGAACGCCTCTACCGCGCTAACGCACGCCGGACTGCCACCACCGTTGCTGCCACCCCCACCGGCGGCGAGCGCATGACGATCGCTCAGCGACGTGCTCACACGATGATGGCGATCAAAGCGGCCTCGGCCTCTTCGAGTTCATCTCCGTCGAGCCCAGCACCGTGGGCGTCTCCTCGATCCGCTGCGCTGACTAAATTCGCGTCTGCCGCTCCACGTGCGCCTATAGAGCCGACTCGACTTCCAACCAAGCGCCTGAGATGGATCAAGCTCAAGCTCAAGCACCGAAAACGGATCACACTCGTGCGCCAGTGCCAGTTAAAGCTCAAGCGTCAGTGCCTTTGCTTGCTCAAGCGTCACATCTAGATCAAATTCAACGCGCTGCCGATGCGGACAAGATCAGCCGTCTTGAAGCCATGGTCGTCGCCCTGCAGCTGCAGGTGGAAACGCTGGCATCCGCGCAAGCCGCAAACAAGTGCGAATGCCGCCAC
>JAADVW010000260.1:0-42954 GCA_023335875.1 Elongisporangium prolatum
CGCAAGCCCCCCCCCCCCACACACACACACCATTCCGGAGCACTATCGCGTCCGCAATGACAATCACTAAGATTCCTACACGCCGATGACCGGACGTTCAGAGACATTCGCATACTGCACTTCGGGGCCATTTAGTACGCGCGCATCAACTTGACTCAAGCGCAAGTACGATCGCTTGCAAGTAGTGGCACGGTCTTTGCGCTTCTTGGCTGTATACGGAATGATTTCGGCTGTGTCCGATCATTGACATCCAAGCAACTATGACCTGGCGCGACGGAACCATGCAGCCACTCTGGATCCGATGTGTTCCCACAGCGACAGCTTGGAGAAATTGAGCGTTCGTCTTCCCTTTTAGACCAGAGTTACGGACGGACGGGATCACTGCTGACGCCACAAATCATGGGCGGGCGGTCTTGGCAATGATTGCGCTTAAGCTGTTTGGGCAGCTGAGGAGCAATCGCAGACATATTACAGGCTTGCGGCACCCTTTCCTGTTTAGTCTGGCAAAACACGAACTCAGATTTGATCTGGTATTCAATGTGGTTCACACTTTTTGTTGTTCCAAAACTAGGTGCGGTGGTTTCCATTCCTTGTCTTTGCTCAAAGCTGACATGCGTCCTGGACAGAAGCTGGTGCTGGGCTTTGGCGTCACGCTCATCGGCGTCGTGGGTACGTGGACCTCTGCAGCGCATTGCGTTGACGGTGCCTTCTATTATTTGCATGAAGGAATTGATGCTGGTGTCTGTGATTGGTGGCAGGCGTGCTTGGTGTCTACCTGCCTATGTACAGCGCCATGGGCAGAGACGCACAGAAGCGTGCGCAGATGACCAAGGGCAATGCTAGTGATGCAGAAGCCAACAAGCGCACGGCATCCATGTGGAAGGGCATGGATCAGCACAAGAAGGCGGGTCGCGACGAATAGAAAACAGCTCCAAGCCCATAGACTCACTCTGAATTGCACGCACTGGCGTCTGTTGATGAACGAATTAAAGACATACTGTGCTCATCGAGTCCACGCATCCATTTGTCACGCTATACCGCTCGATCTGTGACGATAAATGCTTTCTCTGGCGCAACCAGGTCGCACGACCAGCAACAGCACTAGGCCGGAATGCATGTTGATCAAGAGAGTGAGTGTCTAGTCTACCCTTGGGTTTTTGTGTTTTTCCATTCCCAAACCACCATGACGACCAAGCAAGTGAAGCAGCAGCCGGACAAGAGCGAGTCTCGCTCCATGGCTGGCCTCGCGACTACACTGGTGCAATGCAGCGCGGCTCTTCTGCTCGGCGGAGGTGAGACGCTTGGCTGCTGACCTGAGACTCTGTGTGACTAACTGGCGGATTGATAGGCTTCTACTATGGCATCGCCAAGCAAAAGAAGATGGTGCGCGACGAGAAGCTGTTGTTGGAGACCAAGCACGCGAACAAGGACGCGCCCGTGATCCGCAAGACGACGTTCCTGGAGCGTCGCTTAGGCCTCGATCGAGCACAGACACCGAACGCAGCGGCCTGGAAGGCGCTCGTGGGCGGAACCATTGTATCGGTGTCGGGCTGCGTCGTGCTGCTAGGCGGACTGAGCGCCGTGCTGGGCGTGCGAAGTGTACGTCCCATGGAGCTTTACTGTGGCCGTGTCCATTCAATGGTGCTTTGCTGTTGCGTAGCTGGGCGAGTTCCGAGAGCGGATGGAAGACTACTTCCCTCGCATGCGCAGAGGAGTAACCAGCGCCTTGCACATCAAGGTGAGCGCTCGTCTCCATCATGTTCTGGACCAATCCACTGCGACTGACTGCATGAACAGCCGAAGGAGCGAGTGGTCGATAGCGAGGCGGAAGAAGAGGAGCTGCGTCAGCTGGCTGCCATCTTTGAGGAAGCCGCCGTGTCCCCAGCAGCGTCAGCATCGAATCAGCAGGGCAAGAAAGGAATATGAGCGAGTGCGCTAATAGAAACGAAGATTACCAAGTTGTTTGCCATCTTAACTTCCTAGATCCAGCATCAAACCAGCAGCCATTGATAGTGATCTGTAGACTCAAAGTTGCATGATAGCGACCGACTGCCCCCTCAAAAAGCAACAACAGCTCGAAAGGACGCACAATTGGGGGAATGATGCCGCCTTCACCTACAGCGCTGGAGCCGACGCTCAGCTGCGTCGCTGTGCTTCAGTCCCGCCACGTGAACGTGCGCATCTGCGGCCACGACTCCGTCGAGAGTCTCGTGGACCTTGTGCGCGCCAAGTTCCAGGCCAAATACCCGTCCGAGGACTTCAACGAGCAGATCGAAGGGCTCTGGAGTCGCCGACTGGAGAAAGGTGCGCTGATCTCGCTCTCCTATCGGGAGCGGAGGGAGATTGAATGATATTGATGCGTAGATCTCTTCCTGGAAGTAAGTGTGGACGAAGTGATCGAGGACCAGGACATTCTCGAAGTGAGACCGTACACAGTCGCGCCTCCCAGTGCTGTCGTCGCAGCTTTCAACAGGTAGCAAGCAATCTCCAGTCTCCATAAGCTTCTTTCTCACATACAACGTCGTGCAGCGACAGCTCAAGTGCGAGATGCCGCGCACGCTCGTTGTCTGTAAGCTTTGTTCGGCCAGGGATCTTCACTGTCACGGTGCTCAGAGCAGAGAAGCTGCCGATTCCGGTGCTGATCCGAACAGCAAGAGCCTCTCTCGTGGTGCGTCTGCTGCCTTATGACCGTGAAGAAGCCACTGCTGCTTCTGCAGGCCCAGACTATTCATGGCCCAAGCCGATCACACTCCGACACCGCGATACTGCCCGACACAACTTAGTGCTGTACATTCAGGTGTTTGACAACCCGTCCATGGGGATAAAGGTTCCTGTCGGTAGGTTGTTTCTCATGGCATTCGCTTGGAATGGAGCTAGCACTGATCTGCTATGTAGCAACTGCGTTTGCCTCTGTAAAGGCTGCAGTCGAAGCTCCAGGGACCACTGTGCAGCAATGGGTCCATGTCAAGAATCTTGATGAACACGCCATGGAGATAGAAGGAGGACGTCTGCTGCTGTCAACGTGCTTCCACCCGAAGGTGACCAAGGGTCCAACTGTTCACAATCTTCTCCGAGAGCTTGAGCCAGCAGAGAAGTCTCTGGTTTCGAATCCTACGGGCCTGAACAAAAGCGGCTCCGTGCGCTTTTTTACACCGGCAACGAAGGACATTCAAGGTAATCTTCAGGCAGCCATCCAGCAGAAGAACGTCAAGGGCGTCTTCTCGGTGTGTCTTCAAGGAATTCACCTTTGCGGCGCCCAATGTTCCAAGCTGGACGGCCACAGCACAATCTCCTACCCAGACTTTGCTCCAATCGTTCGAATTACATTCGGTGACGACGTTCAAGAGATCCATCTCGGTGCGACTGAGTGCGACTCGGCCTTTTATGACCACGAGTGGACAGTACTCAGCATATTCTCGCAGGTTCGAGTGGAAATCCTGCGTAAAGTCACATTAACGACTGGAACTGTGCAAACGCTTGCTGATGGATCCTCAGCTGTCAAAGTCTGTGATCTGTCGCTATCCTGTCATGATATTCAGGAATTCAATGCTGCATCGTGGACTCTTGACCCTCCAGCAGTGACGCTAGGGCCCGGGAAGAACCCTCCGAAGAATGAATTTCAATGGTATTCTTTCAATCATGGTGACGAAGAGATGGGACTAGCGAACATGCGAGTTCGTTACAAAGAAAACTTTGTGGCTCTCTTTAGTCCAAACGAAGGTGCTGATATGTCGTACGTATACCCCGATGAACGCAGCTTTGATCCTGCGATCATTCAACGGAACATTGAACGCCTGGATGAAGCATTTAGCATTTTTGTGTCCATGCGAAAGAGTGTGCAAGAGATTCTCGACTGGAAGCGGCCATACAAAACCTTTTTCATCTGGCTCAGCATAATCGTCTGCTGCTGTTGCCCTCCTCCTGTGCACTTACCATTTTTCCCACCTGCGATCGTTGTTGTCATACTCATCGTTAATTATGGGTATTTCCTGTCCGGTTACACGCACAAGAAGTGGATCTACCATCTTCATGGGAAATCAAGCATGCGCGCTTTCCGACCAGTTGCTACACTCCGAGTAGTTCCTGTTCGAGCGATAGGCTTGAAGGCGACTGATGGCTCGAACGTGCACCCGGCATCGTTTGTTCGCATTTACTACGAGCCCAACTACAAAAACATCCCAGTTCATCTTATCGCGCAGACGGAATGCGCACGCAGCGCAGATCCGAATTGGACCGTTCCTCAAAAAGGCTCAAATGAAGACTTCCATGGATTCAACAACCGGAAGTTAAAGGAAATATTCCGGCACTTGGGATCCCACGCTCAGGATGCTGTGCTTCACGACGTTGTTGAGCCATGGCCTCGCGCAGATGGCCGAGTGGATACCCATGCATTCAAGTACCCCATGTTGCAACCGGTGGAGGTGCGCGAAGGAACCCATGAAGAAGATTTGATTCCGTGGGAAAATTGCCCTGGCGCTATACGGTTTGATGTTATATGCGAATGCTCAGGAGGGCTCCTTGGTAGAGTACGCGTTCCTATTACGTCTTTGATCAGTAATGAACGACGTGGTGGATTGCAGCAGGAGCTTGAAGAGACGTTTCCACTAGCTACTCCATCAAAAGTGGGAGGAAAAGGCTCAGGAATTCAAGTCGAAGATCTTGACGTTCCATCAGACCCAGCAACCTTGACTGTACGGATGCAGTTGAAGCTAAGAGAGCCCAGTGCTCGAGTCACGCTGAAAGAATCACTGGCTAGCGAAGCAATGTACGACGTCATGGAGATGGAGCACGAGAAAGAATTATCGTTTGTTGAAAAATATCATCGGGCAAAAGATGTGGCGAAAAATATCCAAGAAACACTCGGTCGGATATGTTCGACTCTAGAGCGGGTCAAGAATCTCTTTCTCTGGGTGCATCCGAAGAAGACTTTGTTCGTGCTGGTGATGGCGATATTCGCCAGTATTTGCTGCTATTTTATTCCGCTCAAGTATATTATCATGTATGGCGCAACGAAAGCGGTAGGAGTCCTTGTGACTGTTGAGATTCATTGACTCTGATTTTCGCTTCATCTGTGTAATGTAGTTCTCAGCAAAGTTCCACAGAGCCAAGAATGATGAATTCATTCGGTTTCAAAACTTCCTTTGCACTATTCCCACTGATTTGGACATGAAAAAAGTCGGTCATTAGAGTTTGTTTCCATTAGCTGCCCTGCGTATGTTTGCAACTGATGCAACGTCTTGTCTATTGCAGATTTACTACTGGAAAAATCAGGAATTCCTTCGCATTAAAGAACACACTGAGGCACAAGCCAAGCTGCAGGCTGATTGGGCTGGCTATATCATGAGGCATGGCGAGACTATCTTCAATTCGTGGCAGGTACGTTTCATGTAATACTCGGATCGTTGATTATGGCGTAAGGCGAGCTTTAAAACCATGTGCAGGAGCGTTATTGTGCCATACGAGGAGGACGGCTCGAGTTTTGGCAGGTAGACGATGATTTCAGCGTACACGTCGTAGTGTGCAAGTAATTTCTAACGCAAGATCTGTCGCAGTCTATTGGTGATGCGAAATCGGGCGCACCCCCAAAGTCCTGCTTGATCGTATCGAACGTCGTGGACAAATGTACGACCTCGGAGACGTCGCAAATACCGAAAGACACGTATCCTCTCGTGGTATTCGACCTGTCACGGCAGATTCTGAGTTCATCACGCAAGCGTAAGTTGATCTAGATTGCTGTTTGCATCATCTTGAAATCATAAGTGACTCTGGCTCTGGTTTGATATCAACAGGGCGACACGTGCTTTGCACAAAGTCCGAAGAGGAATGCCGGATCTTGGCTGAGATCATCCGCACTACGGGAGAGCAGATGCAGCCAGCTAGTCAGCGACCGAGCCAGTAATTGACGCTGAACTCTGTGTTTTGGCCATTAAACAAGTGGGCGAATGGAGCACTCGCGGAATTTCGTGGCGCGCTCTTTTTTCAAGCGTTCCTGTCGGTGGTGATTGAATCGCTGGATCAGTTCGTCCTTGCGCTCGATCATTTTTTCATGCGCTTCTGCTTGTTTCCTGGACCATGTAAGGACAATGTTAGGGACTTCTGCATAGATAGCAGCTAGGAAATGAATGGCACCTTAAGTGTTGCAGGTTCTTCACTACAAAGTCTGTCAGCAGATCCATGAACTCTTGCAGTGCTGAGCACAGAGCAACGATCAGCTCTACTACTTCCGCTGTTTGAAGCTCAATGAAGCCAAGCTGCAGCAAAGGCTCTGTGCGAGTGATCCAATACTGTGCGAGCTGGCTGTTCTTGCCGATTTGAACAGCGAGAGCGTCTACGCTTTAGAACGAGCGATTGAGAACAGAGCAGAGAGGTACAGGCAGGCAGCACTTGAAAGCTAGCTACCTGGACAACTGAGAGCAGTCTCGACAGTGATTTCATTGGAAAACGCTGGGAGACTGGACGAAGTCTTCAAACTCGACGCTTTCTCTGGCAGGAAAGGCAGACGCGAGGCTTTCTCACACCCATTGGCTGCTGCTGTTGATGTCGTAGTGCTGGGACGTTTAGGAATCACACTGAACGCATTCGTGACTGATTTACTCACAGGCGAGGGGGCTTTCTTGGTGTTTGTGTCAAGCGAGAGGATCCGGCTTTGGAAGCACAATAACGCGTGCCACGTCTGGGTCGAAGCTCCCAGCATCTGCTTCAATTGCGCAGCAATTGCGTTCTGGAGCTTCTCCTCAATGCGCGAGCGCCAAGCCCGGTGTTCGTTCTTCCGCTCGTCCACCAGCGACGCGACTTGGTCTTCCACTCTGTGGAGAATCGCGCCTTGAGCTGCCAAATCATTCTGTAGCAAAGCGCTCTCCTGCTGCAGCTGCTTCATCCCGTAACTCTTCGTAGCAAGCTGCTCGCGAGCGCTTGCTTCCTCGACAGCCATCTTTGCGAGCTGTTTCTCGAGTCTCGCGTTCTCTGCGCGCAGGAGTTCTGTCTGGTAGTCGATCTCGACCTGGATATTGCGCCGATCTAGCTCCGTCTTGGCGATCTTCTTGCGCCACAGCGCTTTCTCGGCTGCGATCTCTTTCTCCGAGTCGAGCAGCGCAACGATCGCTTTGTCTCGCTCGCACTCGGCCTCGATCTGGGTTTGTCTGGCCAGGCCCTGGTCCACTTGGGCCTGTCGTGCGAGCTCACGGGCAATGTCGCGCTCCTCTAGTGCCTCGTTGCGCATCACGAGCGCTTCTTCTTCGCGCTCGCGGCAGTTCTCCTGCATCTGCAGCATGTCCGCGAGCGCTATTTCGGCCAGCTTCCAGCCCTGCACGGCGTTCTGCCGAGTCGCGAGCTCCGAGGCCAACTCGTCTGTTAGTTGCGCGGTCTTGATCTGCAGCGCTCGCTTCTCGAGCGTCAGGCTGTCGATGAACTGCTGCAGATGCACTGACTGCTCCAGCAGGTGGTTGCGCTCGTCCGAGAGCTGGCTGTGCAGCTGGAGCAGCCGGTCGCGCTCGATGCGGAACTCTTCGCGCTCGTGCTTGGTGCTCTTGAGCCGATGCAGCGCCTCCATGAGCTCTGCTTCGCACTCGCGGATCTGCTGCTGCGCTAGATCGCGCTGCGAGATGGCGATGTCGCGCTCCTTCTCGCACGTGTGCTTGCCTCCGTAGTGCTGCAGCTGCAGCGCCAGCTCGTGATGGCCCCAGTGCATCGCCAAGTCCAGCGGCGTGTGGCCATTCTATCAAACAAAAGCAGTGTCAGAGAGCCATGCAAAGCGCTATACAACTGACGTACTTTGTTGGCGACATTGAGTTCCGCGCCCTTGCGGATGAGCTCGTCCATGATCTTGGGCCGGTTCCAGAGCGCCGCCGTGTGCAGCAGAGTGTTCCATCCAAGGTCCTTGACCGTCGCGATGGCCTCGCCCTGGGCCTCCAGGTCGTCCAGAAGCTTGAGCACCAGGTCGTCCGTGTCGTCCGCATCCCAGAGCGCCTCGTTGTCGAACAGCTCCAGCGTGGCGTCCATTGCGTCAAGCAAGCGGAATGGCTCAAATTAGCCACGACCGGTCACGGAAGAGGGTGGAATATATATTGGAATGCGCTTTAGGCCCTTCACTCTCAAGTCTCGTCTTGTCTCCCTCTACTCGCCCTTGCGGTGGCTCGCGTCCGTGATGAACTTGGCGTAGAGCAGACTGTCGCGGCCCACGTCCATGTTGACCATGGCCAGAACTGTGAGCACGAGCACGGCGACCAGCACCACGGATGTCCAGAGCACGATCTGGTACTCGGCGATTTCCTCCATGCTCAGCTGGCCCGCAGTCGAATTGGTGGCCGTGGCGTTGCTGTCATCGCTGGCGTCGCTGCCGCTGCCGCTGAGGTCGTCGAACGACAGCAGCATGCGGTCGTACGACATTACGTCGTCCAGCACCTTGGCGTGCGGAGACTGCAGCCACTGCTGCGGGCGGCCGGCGGCGCTCGAGGCCGCAGCCACGATCTGCACGCCCGAGTTGGTGTACGCGATCTGGAAGGCCGCCAGGAAGGCGCTGATCTGTGCGGCCAGCGCCGTGTTGGCCGCCTCGCGCGTGGCACCAGCTTCGAGCGCCTGTACACTCGAGAAGCCCAGTACGAACAACGCGTGCGCCGCCTTCTGGCTGTCGGCCACAGTCTTGGTCAATCCCTTAGCCTGCGCCAGTTCATGCGCGAACGCCTTGTCGGCCTCGTTGTTCATGTCCAAATACGAGTTCTCTTCCAGCACCTGCTGCAGCTCGGCTTCATCATCGCTGGCTTGCTGCTGCAGCGAGTGCTTGCAGATGGCGCTACTGCCGGCGCAAGCGACAGTGGCGTCGTCACCAAAGCCCGTTTTGAACTCGCGCGCGATCACCGATGGGATCATGTCGCTCCAGCCTGCAGCCAGTGGGTACGTGTGGCGGAAGCTCGAGTCGGCGCCGGTCGTGTCGATGCTCTGCAGTACGGGCGTGGACACGGCGCTGTCCACCAACACAAGCGCATAGGCCTGCGCGTGCGTGAAGACGTCGGCCTGCAGCGGGTTGGCAGCGCGTGCTCCAGCCACATGGCCCGTAGGCAGGCCCAGAGCGTCCAGCGCCAACTCCGCGAGTCCGGCTGGCGAGAAGGTCAGCTTGGAGCGCTGCGCCGGCGCACTGTTGGTGTGCACCAGCGCCCTGGGCGCGCCGAGCACCAGGACGCGGTCGGAGGATGCCACGTTGACGCCGCCTGTGGGCCAGGCAGGACGGCCCAGGGCCTGCGTAGGGGCCGCAGCCAACGCCAGCAGACACATCAGAGACTTCATCATCGCTCTCGTTGCTTATTGGGAGCTTCCAGGGAGAAACGGAAGATCCAAAACCTCAAAAACGAGGTGATCTCACACAAGAATAGAGCAGAGGAAAAAAACCTTAGCGAATAAAACGACTTGGTTGACTCGACCCAAGTCGACTGCGCCGACCGAGTCAAAAAGGGCTGTCGGATCAGATTTGGCGGTAAGTCGGTTAAGTTGCCCATCAAGTCGATGAGCGGTGGAGAGCCGTCATTCTGGAAGACGGACGTCATGAGCAGTGACAACGTGGACCGATGTGATGGAGAGAGCCTGTCGCTGGTGCCGGGCCCTTCGCGCATGACACCTGCGGTGCTGGAGGCTTACGGAGCGCCGCGCGGTTCGCCGGACATTGAAGACGCCTTCTGGGACGACTACCTGGCGCTGGAGAAGACACTGCAGAGGTTTCTCGGCACGCAGAACGCGCTGGCCATGCAGTCCGGCGAGGCCATGCTAGCGCTCTGGGGCGCCATGAAGAGCGTCATCCAGCCAGGTGACTCGGTCGTGTGTGCGGCCAACGGACTCTTCGGCGAGGGCTTCGCGTCCATGGCCGAGAAGCTGCAGGCCGACGTGCATGTGGTCAAGGGCGACTGGCGCGAGCCCATGGACGTGGACGCGCTCATCTCAGCCATCAAAGACAAGAACCCGAAGCTCGTAACCATGGTCCACTGCGAGACCCCGAGCGGCCTGCTTAACTCGCTAGAGGGCGTGGGCGAGGCCGTGCACGCACACACGACGGACGGTCTGTTCCTCGTGGACTTTGTCTCGAGCGCTATTGGCGCGCCACTCAACGTCGACGCGCTGCAGATCGATCTGGGTCTGCTGGGCCCACACAAGGCGCTCTCGGGCCCGCCGTCGATCGCCATCACGAGCGTCAGCGACCGCGCCTGGCGCCGGATCAACGAGGTGCAGTACATCGGCTACGATGCGCTGCAGCCGTTCTTCCAGGTCGAGCAGCAAACTCCGCGGCTGTTCCCGTACACACACAACTGGCATGCAGTCCGCGCTACCATGGCGGCCTGCGACGCCGTGGTCGAGTGTGGCGGCGTCGAAGCCAACTTCGTCCGTCATGAAGAGGTCGCGCAGTTCTGTCGTGCCCAGGCTGCTGAGTTGGGCCTTAAGCTCTACTGCAACGAGAAGTCGGCGTCGCCCACGGTCACAGCGCTGGAAGTGCCGTCGTATACGACCTGGCCCAAGCTTAAAGAGGAACTGCGTGCCCACAAGCTGTTCCTGGGCGGCTCGTACGGTCCGCTCGACGGCAAGGTCTTCCGCGTGGGCCACATGGGGTCGCAGGCCGACAAGTCTCTTGTGGCCGAGGCCATGAAGGTGCTGGGTGAAGTGCTCAAGAAGCTGCGGTAGATGGATAAGCAGCTAGTTAAAAAGAAGCTGATCATTCTGATAATTATGGCTCTTCAGACGCCAGAAGCAGAGGGTTGTCGTGCTGCTGGGGCTTGAAGTCGTAGTGGATGAGGCATACAACCTCCGGCTCGTCCTCGGGAGCGCCCTCGATGCCGTAGTCTTCCAGAGTGTCCATGTCGTTTGTCATCTCGTTCGCTTCCGCGAAGTAGGCCTTGCAGATCTTGAGGTTTGTGATCGGCCCGTGCTTCTTCTGGATCTGCTGCTGCTCGAGAGCAAGGACAACAAGCGCGTTTAATGTGAGAAGATGCTCAGGGATCAGTTAGATCAGCTGAATGCAGTCCAACCTTGATGGCGAAGAGCCTAGTGGTGGTCTTGGTGCGGAACTTGAAGTTCAAATAGCTCCAATTGAGCAGCTAATATCCATGACATGAGCCAGGAGAGAGATCGTATTAGTACGCTAGAGAGAGTGCAGAGCCTCTATGTTCATCATTACGCGCATGTCTAGCGTGACGTAGTGCACTACTTCCGGTGCGATCACCAGTGGCGGAGTGGTCTCAAACATCTAGTACAGACAGGCAAGTGTTAGAGGGTTGTTTGTGTTGGTGGCATGAGGGAAAACGCCAACTGACTCCATCGTCAGCTGATGTAGCGTCTACAGCCGAAGCTGAAGACCTTTTCTTGCCGCTCTTCTTCCTGGGCGCCATGTCGAAAGTACGAATGCTGGGCTTTCGTAAGGTTTTGGGAAGAGCTATTTATGGCTGGCTTTTCAACATGTCATCTCTCCTCCTCCTCTGGATATCATTGCATTGAACTGTGAAGAAGCAGCGTCTTCAGAACCATTGCGGCTCAGCTGGTTCTCTCTTTATAATGGCATCTGATAATTCATAGCAGTACAGTCTGCACTTTGTAATCGAATAGAAAAACGATCTATCACGTATCTCAGGACACGAATGACTGGCTGCAAGCTCCATTACATAATGGAACGCCGTGAGATTGTCATGCTCATGCTCATAAGAACAGGGGGATTTGGAGACCATGGAATAAATACAACAAAAGACCACAGAGCCAGCGTGTGTGAAGGGGAGTTATTTTGTGTTTCATTAAGAGCTCTCGGACGACGTAAACGCCACCGCGCGACTGAGCCACAAGGGAGAAAGAAGAGATGGAATGCGCATGGAAAACAAGAAGCCTCTGCTCACAACGCGCTTGGCGTCGGCCACCCAGGACCAAATTTTACAAACCACATGCCACTCGTTGTTCGACCGTTTCCGAGAAGAGAGGAGACGAGGGCGCTGTTTATTCGTCTAATTCGGCGGCAAGCTTCTTGGCCTTGTCCTTGACATCTTCGATACCGCCAACCATGTAGAAGGCAGCTTCCGGGAGGTCGTCGTGGTCACCAGCAAGGATGGCCTTGAACGAGGAGATCGTGTCCTTGAGGGCCACGAACTTACCGGCCTGGCCCGTGAAGACTTCAGCCACGTGCAGCGGCTGCGACATGAACTTCTGCACCTTACGAGCGCGAGCGACGGTGAGCTTGTCGTCTTCCGACAGTTCATCCATACCCAGAATGGCGATAATATCCTGCAGACCCTTGTAGTCCTGGAGCAGCTTCTGCGTGGCACGAGCCACATCGTAGTGTTCCTGGCCAATGACGCGGGGGTCAAGCATACGCGACTTGGAATCCAGAGGGTCGACAGCCGGGTAGATACCGAGTTCCGAAATCTGACGCGACAGCACAGTGGTGGCATCCAAGTGGGAGAACGTGGTGGCCGGGGCCGGATCCGTAAGATCATCAGCAGGCACGTAGATAGCCTGGACCGAGGTAATAGAACCCTTCTTGGTCGAGGTAATACGCTCCTGCAGAGCACCCAGATCCGTGGCGAGCGTGGGCTGGTAACCGACAGCCGACGGGATACGGCCGAGAAGAGCCGACACTTCCGAGCAAGCCTGAGTGAAACGGAAAATGTTGTCGACGAACAACAGCACATCCTGGCCTTCAACGTCACGGAAGTACTCAGCGACGGTCAGACCAGTCAGACCGACACGGGCACGAGCTCCAGGGGGCTCGTTCATCTGGCCGTACACAAGGGCAGCCTTAGAGCCCGTGGTCGTGCCATCTTCGTTGAGCTTGATCACACCCGACTCGATCATTTCGTGGTACAGATCGTTACCTTCACGGGTACGTTCACCGACACCGGCAAACACCGACACACCACCGTGGTTGTTGGCGACGTTGTTAATCAGTTCCATGATAACGACCGTCTTGCCGACACCTGCACCACCGAAGAGACCAATCTTACCACCCTTGGCGTAGGGGGCGAGCAGGTCCACGACCTTCATGCCCGTGACTAGAATCTCAGCGCCAGAACCCTGTTCAGTAAGCAGAGGAGCCGACGTGTGGATCGGGGCCGTGCGCTTGGCGTTGATGGGGCCACGCTCGTCCACGGGTTCACCAATGACGTTCATGATACGGCCGAGGGTTTCCGGGCCCACGGGGACCTATCAATAGACACAATATCAGTTATTCACGCTTCCTGTGTAATGCATCTCTTCAAGCAGCAGACGTACCATGATCGGGTTGCCCGTGTCGACGCATTCCTGGCCACGCACGAGACCATCGGTACCTTCCATAGCGATGGTACGCACGGTGTTCTCACCCAAGTGCTGGGCGACTTCAAGCACAATGCGCACGTTGTCCGTGGTCTTGATCTCAAGGGCGTTAAGGATAGGAGGAAGGTTGTCCTTGAACTGCACATCGACGACGGCACCAATGATCTGGGTGATCTGGCCCACCGAGGGGGCGGCCTTCTTGGCGTCCGTGGCAAGCGAGCGCGCGTTGCGCAGCGCCGAGAGTCCCACACGCGAGAGCATCTTTGAGTTTTCTTCTTCTCCCTTCTGCGGCCGAAAGCGAAAATGAGGAGCTCCCGAAACCGCAGCCAGGGGGGAGGCCCTCCCCTCTGTGGCCAACAAGAGCCACACAATCAACCCGACCCGCGCATCTGGCAAACCCACCCAGTGCCCAAACCATACTTTTCCGCTATGATAACGGCCGGGCTCCAACTTGAGGTCGCGGGTTGCAAGGAAACCCGAGATTCTATTCTTGTGTATGGGACGGGTTTTCACAAACCCGGCCGATATTGCGCGGCGAGTGTGTGTGTTTGCGTTGGGGCGCGTGGCCGGGGGGGCCCATCAAGTTGACGTGTGCTGAAAAAAATGTGCGGCTCTCGATCGGCCTAGAGGGGGGAGCGAGCCAGAGAGACCAGAGAGAGCGCGGCCAATGTCTCTGGTCCTGCCTGCTTGGCCATTGCACGTCTATCGCATGGAAAGAGAGAGACTCAATTGCATTGATAGAGAGAGTGAAGGAGGTCTGCACGAGGCATACATCGCTCTGTTGGGCGTCCCAGTTGAATGAACACACGACAACCGGCACCATGGGAGGAGAAAATCTATTGCACGACAACATACGCATTTTGCATTTGGGATCGATACTGTGCATTGAGTTGGGGAGGGAAGACGAATGCAACACGGAAGATGCCAGCTCACTGAGCAGTCTGGGGCTGATCCCGAATGCGCACTTCTAGTGCCAGCCACTTCTGTTGTCGCTGGTCGCGTGTCATTTTGGCTCTAGAGAGACAGAGAGAGAGAGAGGAATCAGCACCAGCCAAGCTATGGTACCAAGAGTAGCAGGACTCACTTCCCCTCGCGCTCTTCCAGTTGGGCAGAGCACTGGTCGAACAGTTGCGAGTCCATTTCCATGAACAGCTTGAGCACATTGTACGTGAGCGTTTGCACTGTGCTATTATCAGACAGAGAGAGACCGCGTTTAGCATGCCATTTACATCGTGCAACATGATCCAGCCAAGAAATACCTGTGCCAGTGGTTCTCACAGTTGCGGTAGAGCGCGCCAAAGATGAGCGGCAGCACTTCGGCGCGGCGCGCGCTGACCATTCGCACTAAGGATTCGTTATTCCATAAATATAAGGCTCGCTGAGAGACTTGGAAATGGCTGCTGCATACGGCCATCGATATCCGCAGGAATAACGGGTGCAGCACCTAGGAGAGTCATTCACGTGAGCTCTCTGTCGACAGCACATCATTCGGTCTCGTGCACGTACCGCAGCAAATTGTTCAATCTGGATCAACTCTATGATTTCTTCTAATTCATTCAGAAACAGGATCTGATAATAGCAGCAATGGTCAGCATTTAGCATTGGACAAGGATACTTGCCTTGGCTTCTCACCTCTTTCGCACTCGCAGTCTGTGGCCAGAACTTGAGCAGCCCCAGGATAATCGTCTCGGCTGTTTGCGGGTCTTTCTCTACGAACTGCGTGGTGCAATACGCCAACTGCTGGTGGAACATGGCGAGATTGCCAGCCTATGAGCATGTACAACACACCGATATGAGCGAATAGGACGCTATAACAGCAACAGATATGGATGGGGCTGCGTTCTTACCTTGTGCAATGGGATGAGAGCGCGCTGGAGAAAGTGTTGGTGCTCAGGCTTGAGTGGAAGCGCAAAGCCATTGATGATACTGTGTAGCAAGGTGTCAAGTGAGCGTTACTCACCCGAGTGAGCCATGTTGCATGAGACAGACAGACAGACAGACCTGCCCAGGATCTCGAGCAGTTCCCCAACGCCCTGGAGCGACTCAGTCTCATAGACAAACGTGAAGAACATGTCGTTGATAGAACGTCGGATGAACGAGCGCAGCGCCATGGACTTGCCATAGATGCGATGGAGAATTGTCTACCACAGAACAGTGAGTTCAACCATATCGAGCTCATAAAGCAGGCCAGACGAGAAGAACCTTCAGGTAATCCCGCTCGCGTGGGTCTTCGGAGTCAAAGAGATTGAGCAGCTTGATCATAAACTTCTTGCTAAAGTACTCCTTGGCGGTCTTGGAATCCACTTCCTTCGACAGCACGAAGCGTAGAAGGATCTCGTACACGAGCTGCATATGCGGCCACGAGACCTCCAGCAGCGGCTCGTCTTCCTCTGGCACTACACACATCATGTCATAAGCGTCTCAGTCTCTTTGGGGGCCTTCCTGTGTCTACGTACACTCCACTTTGCCATCAGCCCCGGCGGCAGTGGGCGTGGGTCTGCGGCCGAGCATGCGAAAGATATTGAGGCCCACGCACTCGAGCAGGTCGGCCACGACCGAGGCGTCCCACGCGACCTTGCCGGCTGAGATGTACTCGACGATCTGTAGCAGCGCGTTGCGCTTGGCCTCTTTCTCGCGCACGTGCTTGCGCACGTCGTTAAAGTCGTAGAGCACGCAGCAGAGCTTAAGTTTCTGGCGGAAGAGACGCATGCGCTCGTTGGGCGGCACGTCCTCGATAGCTGGCAGCTCGCCCAGCTTAAGCGTGCCATTGCTGCTGTTGTTGTGCATCATGGGAGGGCGAAGGACAAAGAGATGGCGGGCTGCTTCCCCCGTGAAGGAGCTGCTGGGCCGCGATGATGCGCTCGCTGCCTTCTTCAGCCCCCACACGACCGCGGTTCAACACCTCGGCCTCAAAAACCAGTTCCGCATCACGGTTCATAGGCTGGACCGCTGAACCGGCCATTGCAAAGATCCAGCTTTTGGCCTCAATCTTTCCATGAGGCAACCTGGTTTTGAGACATCAGCAACTGACTGGATTGTGTGTACTGTAGCACCTCCATTTAAGATATAGTGGAAATGGTACAGTCATTTTTGTCCCTAAGGGATACCACCCAACCGCAATCCCTTTGTCTAAGCTACAGTACATTTATATATATTCTTCCAGAGATACCCCTATGTAAGACACATGTAGATGATGAGCATGAGCATCGACTGTGCAGTGACGTATGTGGCAGCAAGTGTGCGCAATGCGTTGATCTGTTGGTTGTATCCAAAGGAGGTCCACCGCCTCAAGCGAAGCAGTTGTCATGTGGATCCCCTCTCAGGTGGGGGTTTTATACTATATACCGACATGCCTTTGCCACCACCAAACCAACTCGGCAGAGTTGCGAATATGACGGTACGCTCGCGCCAGACCGCCCCTTCACGCGTGCGCAGCGGAGGGACCAACCTCACGAGGAGATGAGGGCCACTGTGCATTTGGCTCAGATGAATATTTGGAAGAGGAGCAACTGGCCGTGGCCAGTCGGCATGATTTCATACTGTATCGGACAGATACCGTAAATCGGCTGTCGAGGTCCAAAAGATATCTTCTTTCTCCCATCTGCGTTGCAAAAAACTCAAACAAGCCGACTCAAGCCGAGGGCGAGCCGAGCCATTTATGACAAAAAACAGCTGGGATACAGTCCATGAATAGGCGCCATCCGTGGGGGATCTGCAAGCAGGAATGTTGTGGGTATACTGGAGGATTCATGGCACTCTTCGTCTGCAGATAGTCACGAGCTGCAAGATGACGAAGATGAATAAAGCGAGCCATGAAGTCAGATCCAACAGCTGGGCAGTCGGGGACTGCGAAAGAGTCGGTCTTGCTGCATGGGAGTTTCGTTTGTGTTAGAGAGCTTGTGTTTGTTAAAAACGCATGGAGAATGCGCACTGGATACACGTTTATATGCGGAACTGTCTATCATAATAGTTTCTCTTTTCTAGAACAACTTTATAAAAAAGTGTACGGACATTGTGCTTAGTTTAACGAAAGCACCACGCGTCCATATTTTGACATTCCGACGTCCCAAGCCGAAAAGCTCGGCTCAAAAAAGCCAAGGGATGGACTACGCACACCGTCATTCCTGCTTACTCGCATACAGTTGCTCCAACCTATTATTTTCCCTAGCCCCTAGCCATTTCCTCCAATCCGTACGCGATTCGGTTGTCGACACCGAGCCCCATCTCCCTTTCGCCCCTCCCCTCCCCCTGGTCGCGCAGTCGAAATGGAAGCTGAGCGTGTTTTCACTCCCCGTGCATCGTCTGCGTCCTTGCCACCGAGCGCAACGAGCCATTCGTGGTTACGCCAGCCAGCGAGTCCGCGGTGGAAAATCGAGCTTTGAAGTTTCTAGGTCCGCCCGATGGAAGCCGTGAAGTCCACGCACTGCCGCGAGAGTCTCGACGATGACGCATTCGAGCTCGCGCTAAAGCCGTCCGCTGTTGACCGCCTCATGGAGGGCGAGTGCCTCGTGGACCAATTAGATGCCAGTTTGAACAATCCGCTCCGCAAGAAGCGCAAAGTGGATACTTCCTCATCCACCTCATCATGCTCCTCCGAGCCAGAAGGTGAGCCGCAGGAGGAAGAGGAGCGCGACGAGGAAGCGGACGAGGAGGACGATGACGAAGATGAGGACGACGAACTGTCCACCACGAAAGAGCTTTTGGAAGAGTTCGCCAATGGCGAATCGTGGCAGGATGACGATGATCATGATGACGAGACGGAAGACTTGGACTCGTTGCGCCGTTTCCGAGCGGCTACACGCTGCAGCAGTACAGCCAGCAGCACGATCCCTAGCGCACCGGCGTCTTGCACGTGTGGAGCTGCCGCATTCAATTTGAGCAACTCCCGCTATGGCTCCCGCGCGGACAGCGTCGATTTCGAGGACGGTAACGAGCTGTTCCACCCGCCGACCGAGTATATGGACCTGCACATTCGCTACGCGATTGACATTCGCGTCGCATGCGTTGAGCTGGTGGACAACCACTCGCGGTTCCTGCTGCGCGTGGCCGATGGCGAGACCAACAAGCGCTGGGAGCTGCACAAGTCGTTCAAGGAGATGGCGCTGTTCTACCAACAGATCAAGCAAATCAGTCGCAGCGACGCGCCTGTCAAGCGGGAGCTCTGGGGCACCTTCCGTGGCCTGCGCCGGTTCCATCTGCCCAAGAAGTTCCTGCATTTCCGCGGTGCACTGCTGGAGCAGAGACGACTAGTGTTCGACTCGCTACTGCGTCAAACGGCCGCTCTGGTCTCGCCCGCGCCGCTGGGTCCACGTCGACGGAGAGCTTTGCTCCTGCTGCAGGAATTTGTAGGTGTGCATCGCCACTGCGAGGTCTTTGAACGCGGCACCTGTGGCTGTCTGCTCGCAGTCAAGCAGGAACTCCGCGCCAAGCAGATCGTGCAAGAGATCTTTGGCGCCTCAGCGTTTCACCCGATCAGTCGCGAGTGCCAATCGTTTGTCGAGGCGCTTACTCGCACGAGTCACGCCACGCGCAGCACGAAGCTGTCGCCCACCAAGGCCAATGCGATCATGACCACGATTGCACGCAAGCTTGGCGCATTCAAACGCCACATGCTGGAGGATGCCAATCTGCAAACACGCCTAGCGCAGATCCAAGCGCAGGAGCAGAGCGAGCACGACTATGACGAGTTCCTGGACCAGATCCGCCATGCAGTCGGCTCCTTCGTGGAACATGAAGCGCTGCTGCCGCTGGAAGACCACGTAGCCGAGTGTCTCCATGCGCTGAACTCGGCCGACGACGCCAATGTGCGACTCAAGACCAAGATGCGCGCCATGCAGGCCAAGCCACAAGCGTATTTTGGCATCCCGCCGCATCTGCACTCGTTGAACGACTGGGAGGAAGCGCGGCGCGAACTGCATCGCATGGATCAGTACTCGCTGCCGCTAGACAAGCTTAAATGCATCGTCCGTGCGGCCAGCGCCATCTTCCGGTCGTACTTTATGGACATGGGCTCCGGTGGCAGCAGCCTCACGTCCGTGGAGCAGTTCGTACCGACGCTCACGACCGACGAGTTCATCCCGATCCATTTGTTTGTGGTCGTGACGAGCAACTCGGCGAATCTGCTACAGACGCGCTCGTATCTCAAGCTCATGTGCGACCCGCGCGACACGATCGGAGAGATCGGGTACTACTTCACGATCTTCGAGGGCGTGATCGACCTCGTGCAGCAGCATCGGAACCTGCACGAGCCCATCCTGTGCTAGACCTTCACACACACTCTGTACTATTAGCGATCTCCGTGGATGTAAAATTTTATAAATGGAGCTGAGTGATGACGTCATTCGGTTGAGTGACTTCAATGAGCTCGTCATCTGCATGACGACTGAATAGGAGTTCCAAGTGTCAATAGATTGCTGCTGCGACGGAGTGGCCGGCTGCTGAAAGCATGAACGCTGAGCTTCGACTAAGCTGAACCGAGTGTCGACTCGGTTTAAGTTTATCAACTTCAAGGATTATTTGTCATTACTTGATACTGATGAGTGTTGGTCGTCTGTCGTCTCTATGATGTATGTCTAGATCCCAGGGGGGTGAAGTGTGTGCGTACGTTCGGCTGATGGGCCGATGGAGAGCGAGGAAAACGTGACGCCGCTTTCGGCCACGCACAACCACGTCGTCATCGTACGTCACCCACCATGCAGTGCATCAGTCCACGTTTATCACCAGCTCTAGGCGTTGCCATGCGCAGCGTCTGTGCAAAGGAGACGATGTCGCCCTGGATCACGGAGCACGAGGCTTTCAGTTCTACGCGCAAATGCGTTCTCATGTGTGCTGCGATAGGCCGGACGTCCGCAGTCTCAGTAGCTTGCTATATGCATCAGGGCCAAGTGCTCCATGTGACGAGAGGCGTCGCCATCCTGTTCCAGGGAGCGAAGGCAGCTCGGCGAGTGCTCAAGCGACAGACGTCCAAGGAAGCGACCGGGCGCGAGCACTTTTCCTTCACGCTCTGCAGTCTGCCGTCGTCCGTCGAGACCATCGGCTGCCTCGTGAGCTACGCAGACGATGAGATCGCTCGGTTCACGCCGTTGCTTCCACTGCAGCGGCGAAGACGAGGACGACATCTCACGCGCCCAGACCTCCGGTCGCTGCGCGTGCTCGCCTTGGTCTTGGACGCTCAGCAGCAGCCGCCGAAGAACTTGGTGGAAAAACTGTCCGCTAGAGGTGCAACGACGTAGTAATATGGGCTGCGCACTCTCGATGTCTCGCCGTCCAAGTTCCTTCAGAACGAGCTCAGCCTTGACGCCTCGATCAAGAAGTCAAGTCGACAGTGGAGCCGCCAATCCGCTTCGATCTCCTTCCGATGCGTCCAGGCAAAGCGCACATTAGGAGAGATCGTGATCCAAGCGATATCCACAAGTCAAGACTCGAATGCAGTACCGAATGCTCCGGTGCAGCGTCTCTGGGCCCATGCTGCAGCCAATTAAGACTGGAAGCCTCAGCATGAGAGAGAGAGAGCTCGATCCGTAAAATGCAAGCGAACGATGGGAATCTGCTGAACAGACCACTACTGATCAAGCCGAGTAACATATCGAGCGCAAGATGAAGATCGAGCGTCACTCTCGGTCTTATATTAAGCCTCTTTAAGCTCAGTAAGCTCCAAGAACGGAGTCGTCAGCGTGGCCCACACGAAGCACCAAGAAGCCAGAAGAGGCCAAAGCCCAAGACAAAGCTGCAGAATGAAATGTCTTTATTATGACGCATTGGCAGTCTTTTCAGCAATGCAGTCGGGCGATTCAGCCACGAGATCGGTCATGGGCACCCTTCGCAGCACTCCACTGGCGTCGTTCACAAGCACCAGCAGATCGCTGTAGGCGTATTCGAAGAAGAAGGCTCGCGCTCGAGCAAATGGTGCGTGCAGGATGCCGAACTGGTCCACTTGCACCACGACCACAGGCTCGGCCTTGGGCGATTGCTGCACGCGCATGTCGCTGGACTGGTCTCCTAGTGAGAAGTACCTCTTGCCGATGCGCTTGCTGTCGACATGTGTGATGAGCTTCGAGACCGGGTCCAGCGAACTGCCGTACTCGAGCGTCTTGTGCTGCCACGTCACGTAGATTTCGCCGTCCGAGAAGAGCGCAGCAGCCGCGTACCTCACGGGGAACAGGTCGTCGCGCGTGTCGTTGGCCGTGGCTTCGAGCGCCGCGAGATAGACCGCTCGCTCCTGCGGCTTCATGCTGTGCAGCTGCAGTGCCACAAACAGTGTGGACGACTTGGCTGCTACGTCGGTAGTAACGGGGCCAGCCGTCTTAAGCGCAGCGTCGCAGAAGGCCTGCGCAGATGTGAGCACGTCATGGCGCTTCACGCGGTCGTAGATGCTGGGGAACGGATACAGTTCCTGCAGCGTCGTGACACAGGGCCGGCACTTGGACGCGCGCATGATGAACGGCGTCTGCGGCGTAAAATACGCGCTCGAACTCAGGAACTCGCGGCAGAGCGTGCCAGGCGTGAGGCACTGGTCGGCGTCCGATACAATGTACACGGTCGTGACGCGCTGCACACGTCGCAGCTGCAGCTGGCAGATCGCCGACCGCTCGGCGCAGAGCGCACCGCCGATGTTGGCGCACTCGCAATTGGCACCGATGACGTGCTGCGGCTGGCCGTCCAGATCCACGCACGCGAACAGAGCCAGCACGCGGAAGCTCGAAAGCAGCGGCGGGGTCATGTGCTCATCGCGCTGGTTCTCGAGCAGTGTCAGGTAGCGCTCGTCCTCTGGCGTGAGTTGAGCGGCGCGCATGGCGATACAGTGAAGCGGCGGCGGATCTGATGGAGATAAAGGCGACGTGCGTGCGATAGAGCGAGTCGCTGAATGCCAATGGATGGAATCGGTGCTTATTGAGCTGAATGCGAATCCGTCCACACACCCATTCATGCTAGTCAGTATGCGACTAACCGACTTAATGCCTTGGATCTTGTCGACGGACATACAAATATCAAGAATAAAAACCGTTTGAGCTTCAAGTCGACTCAAGAGAGAGACTGGTTTCTGTTCCTACCAGACGTCGCGGTGTCGGGTCTTTGCCGACTTCAAGTCGTTACGCTGCACACGTGACGAGCCGTCTTTGCCATGCAACACTGGGGCTCCACGAGAGACGCGGCGCTGGCCGCACGCGTGACGGAGCTGCTCGTGTTGCAGCAGCAAGCGGCAGCTGCTGGGCGTGGCCTTGCAACGCTGCTGGATGCGCCGCCTGCTTCAAGTAAGCGCTCTGTGGCGTTTACGTCGCCCAACGCGCTGGCTGCGGATGTCGCAAGCACGCAGAGACTGCTGCGTGAGACAACTGCGTCTGATCCAGAAGACCAGCAGCAGCCAGAGATGAGCGATGGCCAGGACGTGGTGGCTATTCCGACGGTGCAGGAGCTGCCGGGGCTCTTGAACGATCTGTATCAAACGCTGCAGGGCGCTCGACTGTCGGCTATCAAGCAGACGTACGTTGACGCATTGATGCAAGTCGTGATCGCAGGGCTGACGCGGTTGGCGTTGACCAAGCCTACAGCATCGCAGTCGCAGCCATTGGGCCCAGTACGCGTCTGGCTACTGGAGATGGCCGTGCGTCCGACTCCGCTGTCCAGACGCCTGGCATTCACGCTGCTTTACAATATTAGCGTCACCACAACGGCGATTCTTCTGGTTGAATCGGCTGACAAGACGAAGGAATGGCAAGCGCGATTGTTCCAAGTGCTGGTCGAGATGCTGAGCAAGGCCGTCGTGGTGGCCAGCTCCAGCAGCCCAGCACCAACGGAACCAACCATGGAGAACGCAGCTGATTTGGTGTGGATAGAGACCGCGCTGAGCTCTCTGCTGCTGTTTGTCAAGCACAAAGATCGGCTCCGAGCCGATCGACTCGCCCAGTTGGATCCCCAGATCCTCTGCTTTCTAATTCAAGAGATCTATTCTGAACGCGGACCGAGCGCCATCGACCACAATGCAACGAGTCTGAAGCTTGTAGAGCTGCTGGTGTTGTCAATCTACAGCCATCAACACCATCTCCAGCCAAAGGACGACATCAGTCATGCACGTAGTGACTCCACAAGCTTTGGTCTTTCAGTAGCACTCATCGAGCGCTTTGGGGGGATCGACTTTCTGCTCGCGATCTTCTACTCGACTGCGTCCTGGCGACTGCAGACACTGCTCTTTATGGCGTTCTTTGATCGAGCAGTCGATCACACGAGAACGCAGTCGCGGAAGGAGGAAGATCGTGGTGAATTAGAAACTCTACTGCGTCATTTGGTTCGTTTAGCGCTGCCACAGACTCTAGCGTCCTCGCCGCTCTTGTTTGCAGGTAGCTCCTTTCCCAATGTGACTAAGAAGATACTCAGCTCGTTATCATCAAGCAGCAATCTATCGCAAACGCTAGCGCAATCCATTTTCTTACAACTGCGGACACTGGTAAGTCATTCTCAATCCAGTCCTACTGACTGAGACTCACGATGTTGTGGTGACAGATGCAAGTGGATGAGTATTTTAGCAAGAGCACCGGTCTGACGAACACGATCAAGTACATTGTGAGCCAAGAGAAGACAGCAATCCACCATCAGAGCCATTCTCTTCCAGATACTCTGAAGACGAAAGTTGCTCAATTGCTGGACTCTTCACGTCTGGAAGTGCGATTTCAAGGCGAACGCTGGCTGGCTGAGTTGTTGGTTTACGGCGCGGATGATCAGGAAATACAGCCTCTTGTCAATGAGGGACATACCAGCAGCAGCTCTGATGGAGACGCTGGTGGCATTCGATGTGCGGCTCGGACCAAGCTCTGGGAGCTGGCCAAAAGCAGCGCTGTAAGTGCACGGCAGTCCTTTACTTATGTAGTGGATCTGTATCTTCGTCGCAACAATCACGCAAAGGTGAGAAAGTCATCAACAATGTGAATTCGTTGTCTAACGTTAACCACGCGGTTCGAATGAACATATCTCCCACTCACAGCGTCTGGAACTGATGCGAGAACTAAATGCGTGCTCTGCTATTCTGCTGGAGCAAAGAGAATCGAGTCCTATTGTGCTGGCACGTATGGTGATGATGATGCTGACTCTGTCCACAAGCGATGTCTCTCTACTCGACAAGCAACGCCTGCGTTACGATCGGCAGCAGAGCGACCACCACAAGAGTGCATCATCACTCAGTTCTGATTCACTGCCGTTCTCGCTTCTGGAAGGCGAAACTGCAATTGATCAAGCTCTGCTGCAAGCGATAGCTCCAGAGTTTCTGCTTCATGCACTTTCAGTATTGCACGCGAGTTCTCATCCGCCTCAAAAGTGTCGACATCGCTGCTGTGGCGTCTCGCGATCTCTAGTTGGAGATCTCACTGTCTGCATTACCATGCTGTTGCCTCACATACTGACAGATCCAGACCAATCAGGCGAAGGAATAAAGAAGCTGTTTCCGTATCTGGAGGCTTGCGATACACGAGTGGCCATGTACGTCTTTAAACGTTTCTCCTTCTCATTAGATCGCATCTCATTCCTGTTCGTGCGCAGCTTTGTGGCCAAGTTCATGCGAGAGCAGATCAAGCACAGCGACCCAAGCAGCTACTTCGACACCTTACGTAACATGCATAACGCTGCAGTAGGAGATGGCGACGAAGCACTGCTGGATAACGTCTATCTGCACACGCGCCACCTTCTGCTGCTTCAAGCGCAATGAATGGGTACATTTTATGTGGTGGACATCAATAAATAACCTTTAGAATTTCATTTAATGACGTACTGTACCACATGAATCAATTTAGAGAGGTACAATTTGGTACTCTGATCAAACGATTGGCCAGGACTGCTCATCACTGTGGCTCTTCCTGCATCAGCGTGTCAGTCTCGCATTTGCTATCATTGATGGCAATCTCAATGTGCGTATTCGTATCATGAACTATTAAGCGACTTGAATTGCCGGCCGGGCGCTCAAATCCTATTCCCCTTTGGGTGGAGAGCGGCCACGTGTCGTCCGACTGCTTGCTCGCCCCTTTGCCCGCAGAAATGTGACGCAGAGGATCGTGGGAAAGCACGAAGAAGGCGCGCGCGTCGGCAGAAAGCTATTGGGAGATATTGTGTGGAGTTCTTGTTGCAATTAACTTGGACCATGAAACGCTCCCGACATACCAACCAATCATTTGTATTCTATTGCATCACAATGTGCTGCGGCTGCTGGCCCAATGAGTAGAGATCAAACATGATGCGCTGCGCTGTCTCCAGTTGCGCAGTGTAGCGCTGTGTGTCAAAGAGCGGCTTTGAACGCAAGTCATCTCGCAAGCCGCGCGTAATCCTGTTGAGAGAGCTGCTGGCTTCAAGAGCCAAAGACACTGGAGTCACATGCGATATGAGTCTGTGTACCACCACAATAAAGAGAGAGTGGACGTCTACCTGCCAGGTCTTCGTACTCCTTGCAGCTAAAGGCCACGAGGTCTTCCAAGTCGAGGTTTGAAAGCAGCGAAATGCCCACTCGACTGAGTAGGGAGCCCACTCAGTCTTTGTGAACGTTCAAACACTACACACTCAACATTTGCAGGCTTACCTGGCGAAGGAGTCTCCTGCGAGCGTAAGCACTGGAAGCCCAGCGAAGAGCGCATCGGTCGCTGTGGAATGCGCTCCGTACTGCAAGAGCAAACGGATCAGTTCAGTCCATCATGAGACTGATCGAGAGGCAACATATCTCACCACAAAGGTGTCGAGGAAGAGATTCCCCATGCGATGTCTCTGCAGATGCAGCTGCTTGTCCATTCTGTGGCGCAGTTCATGAGATCGCAAAGCCAAACAAAAGCGCGCAGGATGAAGAACACAACTCACCTCGGAACGAAGCGGATGCGATCAGAGGCTACGCCCTGAGCGGCAGCTTCAGCTCGAAGATTGCGTACAATGGCTTGACTAGTTGGAGAGAAGACGTTGCGTGAGGCAGGATCCAGCAGCAACAGCATACTGTTGGGCACACGACGCAGAATGGCCATCCAGATGGAGAAAACCAACGGCTCCAGCTTGTCGATCTTGTTGAAATTCACAAACACAAACGTATCGTTGTCGTCTTCTTCGTCCAGGAACAGGCTCTCTCTGTGGACTTCTTTGTCAACCTGCTGCTGCGTGCTGAGCGTATCGGACTCTTGCCAGAGCTTCAGCCGCTTGCTCGGCCTGAGATCGTAGTGGTTGACCTGATATGAGCCTTTGAGCAGCACGAGCTTCTCAGAGTATCCGTTCACCTGTTCTGGAGGCGTCACGTGCCTATCAGAGACCAGATAATCCACAAACGGCGCACCCGAAGTGCCTGGATACACGAGATAGTTGACGACAATAGGCGCTGGCTTGGTCGCTACGATCTGAGGGCGACTTCCGTGTGTAAAGCCCTGCGCATCCATCAGGATTTGGACGCCCATGTCCTGGATCTGCGCCACGCTGAGCTCAATCGACTTATCCACAAGGTTCACGAAATTGTCCACGAGCGAGATGAGCTTGTGTCGAGCCGGACTGCCGTCGTCTCGTCCGTATCCGAAGGCTGACACGACCAGGCTCGAGTGATCAGCGTTTGAGAAGAGCCCATTGAGCAAATGCGTCGTCGGGTGGTCCGTAAAGTCGTACGAGATGTAGCCGACGTGCAATCGAGAGCCATTGTTGTGGTCTGCTGGGGGTTGAAGAGATGGCATGGGCTCTCGTTCCTGTTTGGTCAGATGGCTGAACTGGCTGGCGTGGATCTGCGCAACTAGCTTCCTTGTAGCCTGCGGCATGACCTGAAGAAGCGTATCGAACGGAAGAAGAGAGCTCGGGCGGCCGTGCGCGAGCTCATTGGTCTCTATAAGATGCCAGAGCTGGTCAAAACGGAGCTCCGAGTCTTCCCAAATGCACGCTTTCTTGCGCGCACGGCCCATGTGCACGTGCAGCGTGAGGCGATGGTGGTCCGAGTCGCTGGTATTGGCCAGAAGTAGCGCTCGATCAAAATGCTCCAGCGCTTGCGGGACGTCGTGTGAAATCTCCAAGGCCACGCCTAGATTCATCAGACTCAGCATCGCCAGATTGGAGTCATATCCAGCTCGGCTCAGAGCTTGCTAGCAGTCCAAACAAAGTAACGCGCGTCAATCTCCGCACTCGAAATTGTAGGGACGATCAGCCAGAACGGACCTGGTAGTTGCGGATGGCGTCTTCCATGTCACCGTACCGGTGATGAAGTGCTGCGATATTGAGCCAGACATGCGGCATGTCGGGATTCAAATCCAGCGCCTTGTTGTACTGCTGATTGGCTTCTACAATCTACAACACGAAAGCGTCATGAGTAGGAACCTGATAGTCAACAACAAGAGAGCTCTTGCCTTGCCCAGATTCTGCAGCGTCACGCCAAAGTTAAAGTAGAAGTCGGCCGAACGCTTCTCCACTCGTCGGTAGAAGCCTTCGGCAGCGTGGAAGTCTCCATTGTGGTGGCAGGCGAGCGCCAGCGCCTGACCCATATCCTCGATGCGCGTGGCATTGAGCTCCAGCACGAGCTCAAAGTACGCTATAGAGCTTTTGAAGTCGTGCATCTCGTAATGGAGATGACCGAGGTTCGTCAGGATGTCCACGTTCTCAGGCTGCCGTCTTCGGGCCAGCTCATAGTAATGCAGCGCTCTGGGCAGCTCATTCTAACCCACAGAATCAGAGTCAACGCACTGGCAACCGGTCTATTGAATGGAATACCTAATGGATCACCTTCCGGTGGTATGCAGCGCCCAGCGCCAGATGAAGGGCTGCGTGCTCTGGGTCGAGCGCTTCGATCTCCAGCAGCCTGGTTAGCGTCTCGTCCACTGCGTTCTGCTCCCATGACGCCACCACGCGGCGCCACAGCGCTTCTGTCGTACCGGATGAGGTCGCTGGGCTCTGAGCGGAGCATCTGCAGAGCACACATGTCCAGAGAGCGGCCCAGAGCCACAACTGCCATTGCTTGCGTGTCATTTGCGAAACGTCATGCTGGGATCCAAAACGAGAACGCAATGGTGTGGACCACATCAATACAAACACAAAAACCTGGCAAAGTCGATAGCTTCAATTAGGTCCAAAAATCTGTTCTACGATGATCTGGTTGTTTGTGATGGTCGTGCCGCCCAGAATGATCTGATATCTGCAGTCAGGAGGCAGCGCATCATGAACCTCTTGAATCTACAACAACAAATGACACGAGGAATATGAGTCACGAACGTTCTTCACAGTGCACAGCGACCAGTTCATTACCTCTTGGAACGTAATGCCGCCCACGACAAACAGCACAAGAACGTCAGCGTTTCCAAGCTGTTGATTTGCACCCGCTCGGCTACCAGCACCGAATCCGAATCGACTGAATCCACTCTTAAGCAGATCGATTCCTGCGCGTGTCAGCTGCTCAGATGCGTCCACGATCTGAACCAGGAAGGAGTCAGTGATCACGCACTTTCGAAGCCTGACAAACACGACAGCCAACTCACTCGCTCGAGATCTGCAACTGGAGTCTGCGTGGGATCCACAAGAGAGCTACACAGCTGAGCGATCAGCGATCGAGGCGCCTCTTGTGAAGGGTACTCCTCTTCACGGGATTTTGCAAATAGTTGAGCGCATTCCTATTCAAAAAGACCAAAAGATAGAAATAACGCACAACTCAGTCAACTTATAAGTAGAAAGTCGTACCTTGAGCGGTGGAAGCAACCGATCCACGTATGTTTCTACGATCGCCTTGGCTTCTACATGATACGCTTGGTCACTAGGAGCGGTCGTACTTGGCCGCACTTGCTTTTGAGATGACTGGCCACCGTCTTCCCAGCCCCACTCATCGTCCACTTCATCATTGTCGAACGACTCAGCTTCCGTGCTCACTTGAGCTCCCAGTTGGGGTAAAAGAGGCGCAAGTTGGTCATAAAGTTGAAGGAACAGCGATTGAAGCGTACTTGCATCTTTCGCAGCGGTCTAAATTGATTCATGACCGTAATCTCAGTAGATCAGACACAACATGCAACAGTGAGCCAGCACCTCTTACCATCAATAGACTCTCACTGAGTGAGTTACGAATCATCTGAAGCGTGTAATCTTCGATTTCGGAACCAGCAGACAGCGCAAAAGCGTGAACAAATAGACTCAACAGCTCAGGAAGCGACGCCCATTCTTCGCTGGAACCTACAGCAGACGATCGATGCCGTTGCAACGTGTCTGCCAACTCTGGGATGATCCACTCGCAGGCTTGCTGCTTGTGTAGTTGGATATGTCGATTTGCTCGCTCGCGGCATTTATCCCAGCGCTCTTGACCAAGTTCCATGCGCTCGAGCGTTTCGAGCACGATGATGCCCAGCTCAATCAGTGCACTGTGCTCGGTGTTTGTGGGCTCACCTGCCTCCAGGATGTTGCAAATGCGCCGGAGAACAACGTCGCGGCCTCGCGTGCTCACTTTCTTCTCGCCTGGCCTGCGAACTGAAGCTGTCTTGGAGATCTTGTGGTGCGCAATGAGCTCGCGTTCGACCTCTTGAAGTCGCTTGTCCAAATCACGCAGAGCAAGCTTTGCAGGACGGAACGCCAGCGATCGGAACACGTTGGCTCCACTGGGGATCGTAGGATGGCAGAGGCTGGCTCCACCGCTCCAACGAATGGTTGACACAAACGGTGATGATTCGCACAGAGATCGATCTTCATCGTCGCGGGACCAAGGCGTCTCTGAGAGCGGAGACGGCTCGCAGCCATGCAGTGGGAAAATCTCTGTCACATGCAGACTATGGCGTTTCTAGAAACAGATTTGAAGTGTCAATAGAAAGCCCGGTCTACGAACACGCACACTGATTGATGCATACCGTGGTGGTTCTCGATTGGTTTAACGCTGGCGTCTGTGGTAGCAGTGCGAGCACACGATCCAATAATGAGACTTCAAAGGAGCATGGAGAGGCCAAATCGCTCGTTCTACGCAACAAATGACCGCAAGTTAGCAGATCAAGAGAGCAGCAGCAGTCCACACATAGAGAGACGTACCTATCGATCAGGACGACAGTTGCAGGTTGAAGACCTTGAAGCACTGACAGCGTCATCTCCTCTTGAAGCTCGTTTACAATCCGCAACTGGGAAATATTTATAGGCAGATATGATCAGTTGTGATACATCACCCACAATCATTTCCGCTCTCGTTGATCTTACCAGAGTGTGCCCCACTTTCAATGATGTGGCGCCCATGGCAAAGAGACGTTCCTTTACGTCCAGACGCATATGCACCAGCATTTCACCAAGCGTATGCGACAGAAGTTTGAGCGACCGACGAAATGCGCCAGGAATGTGCTCTGGCACCACTTCTTTCACGTGCGTGTACGCTCGAATGGCTGCTTCTGTTGCTGCCGTCGACGTCTGTGGACCAGCAAGGAAGATGTTTTCCTTGGGACGATCTGCATTCACGACGCGATCCAGCAGAAGCGGGAAGGCAGCCGCACAGACTGGATGGCAGAGCACGAACACTGATGGCTCGGTAGTGCGCTGTTTGGCTGATAATAATGGCGCGAAACCCAACGGAAGATGGATCACTTGCACAGATGATGACTCGGTGCTGCTTATAGAGGCATGCGGAGTCGGAGCAAGCTGAGCCGAAGGCTTGGAAGGCGAAGTCTCTCTCACGGCCGCTGTGGGTTGATCCGGGAAGTCGTCTGTCCAGCCCCACTCTTCGTCTTCGTCGTCTTCCGTGGCAGCAGGCGCAACGATCGGCGCAGGAAGCGATGGCGCCGCTGGTGCTTTTGATCCGCTGCTGTTGCTGAGCGATGGCGGCTGGAAGTAGACCGACAGCTTCGCTGCAAATTGGTCGAATCGCATTTGCAACGTCGGGCGTCCTGGACCAAAGTCGTAGCACTCGTGTGCGCGCTCCGACAGCGAGCTACAGATCGTGAGGCGCTGGATGCCGCCGCCCAGCTGCAGCATGCGGATGAGGCGAGGCTCGCACTCCCACAAGAAGTCGGTCAGCACTACTAACAGCTCCACTGCTTGCTGCTCTACATCCTCAGTGGCAACAGCAGAGCTGCTCACGAGCGCTCGCAGCTGGTCGGACGTCTTGCATTCCCAGAGCCGGTCGGCATCGATGATTTTGATCACGCCAAGATCGCGCAGCAGCAACGGCAGAGCGCCTGCCCAGCGCAGACTCTCAAGCGCACCGGCTTCCGCGGCTATCACTCGGCCCTTGAGGTGCTCTGCGGCGTGCAGGACGCCCGCCAGCAGCTCGTCCGCGAGGTTCACGACCGCCGCCATCTTCCCTCAAGCTGAAGCAATACGGCCAGGGCGCTCTATTGGAGCGAGGGTAGCTCTAGGTTGCACGAAGGTCGCACCAGTCATGACTGGGGCACAGCAGCACCTGTGACCATCATGATGCTGCATAGATGGCTGCGGGCCGGCCGCGCCGCGTTATCGACGCCTGCGACTCCGTCTGTGCCTGTGGCTGCGGCCATGGGTCTGGAGCGCTTCCAGAACGTACCGGGCTTTAAGGAGTATCCGCACGCGTTCCCCGTGTCCATGTCGCTGCAGAAGTACCAGCAGAAGTACGCATCATTGGAGCCCAAGGCCCGCGAGACGCAGGACGCCGTGGCGCTGGCCGGGCGCATTGTCTCAATCCGCGCAGCCAGCAAGAAACTGGTGTTTCTAGACCTGCAGAGCAACGGCACGACCGTGCAGGTGCTCTCAGAGCTCAAGCACTTTGTTGGAAGCGACATGAACAGCGAAGATGCCGAGGCGGCCAAGATCGAATTCGAGCGCGTTCACGAGTCGCTTCGCCGTGGAGACATCATCGGTACTGCCAGGCTGCTATACTGGGGCTTTTGATCTGTGGCTCATGCGTCTACTTCCTCTAGGCGTGCGTGGCTTTCCTGGCAAGTCAGGCAAAGGCGAGCTCAGCATCATACCTCGCCAGCTAGAGATCCTGGCGCCATGCATTCAGCCATTCCCCAACTCCAAGTACGGCATTAAGGAGCCTGTAAGTCTTAGCTATTCATGCTGGATCATGTGTGCGTTCTGCATCTCTGAGGCTCGATATACAGGAGATCCGCTTCCGCAAGAAGTACCTGGATCTGCTCACGAACCCAGGCGTACGTCCAATCTACGAGACGCGCGCGCAGATCATCAAGGGCATCCGGCGGTATCTGGAAGACCGCGATTTCCTCGAAGTCGAGACTCCGATGTTGTTCACAGCTGCAGGCGGAGCCGCCGCGCAGCCCTTTGTGACCAACTCGCGGGCTCTGGCCAAGGATCTGTACCTGCGTATCGCGCCTGAGCTGTTTCTCAAGCAGCTCGTGATCGGCGGCTTCGATCGCGTGTTCGAGATCGGCAAGGTCTTCCGAAACGAAGGCATCGACGCCACGCACAACCCCGAGTTCACGATCTGCGAGTTTTACCAGGCGTACGCAGACTACCACTCGCTCATGGACACGACTGAAGAGATGCTGTCTGGCATCGTCAAGGACGTGACTGGCGGCTACAAAGTGCCGTATCCTATCTCTAGCAGCAGCGAAATGCCTGCTGAGCACGAAGACGAACAAGGTGAAGACGTCAAGAAGGCCGCCAACATGGTCGAGATCGATTTCTCGCCACCGTTCAAGCGCTTGCCAATCCGAGAGACGCTCGAGGAGTGTCTCAGAGAGCTTCTGCCTGACGTCAACTCTCCAGGTACTTTGTCTTGCTTGCCTCAATGTGACTCAAATGATTAACGCTCTAGATTGCAGATGCCATCCCTGCGCTCGTGGATCTCTGTCGCCGCCATCGCGTTGACTGCCCTGCGCCTCACACATGTGCTCGCCTTGTGGACCGACTCATTGGCCACTTCATTGAGCCCAAGTGCATCAACCCGACGTTCCTATACAACCATCCAGAGTGCATGAGTCCATTGGCCAAGTCCCATCGCGACCAGGAGGGCGTGACCGAACGATTCGAACTCTTTGTGGCCGGGAAGGAGCTCTGCAACGCCTACACGGAGCTGAACGATCCTTTCGACCAGCGCCGTCGATTCGCTGCCCAGCAAATGGTTTGTTCGCATAGTTCTCTTGTGGTGGTCATTCTCTGCTCACTCTTGTGTTCTGCTACTCTTAAGGACCAGCAACGTGGAGACGACGAGGCCCATGGCAAGGATGAGGAGTTTTGCGTGGCGCTGGAGCATGGCCTGCCTCCTACTGGCGGCTTCGGCATCGGCATTGATCGCTTCGTCATGCTGCTCACGGGCAATGCCCACATCCGAGTACGTGGTCACAACTGTATCAATCGCCATCTTAGTGCTCACGAAGCTGTTTGTGATTTCGCAGGAAGTGATGCTATTCCCAGCAATGAAACCCAAGGAAGACACCCCAACACCATAGAGATTATACCAACGAATACAGTCATCACCTTATGAGACCTACATGTTCAGATACATGATGTTCCTGACCTCAGAGGCGTCTGTCTAATAATGCAGACCACGAAAGTGGTTGCAAAACTGATGGCATGTCTGTCAGCTACAAAGTCTCATTGTTACTAAAGACAGATGCCGATTACACGTCTTCGCCTTCGCTCGAGTCGCCTCCTTCAAAGCCGATCAGAGCGCGCTTCAGTTCGTTCGTGTTGTCGGCCTTTTCGCTGATGTACGGATCCTGGCGGCTCTTCCACGACAGCATCATATCTTCTAAGAAGCGGTACACGAACAGCCCGGCCATGATGGCGATCAGGCCCACAATGTCCTTCGTGTGCAGAGGCTGGTGCTCGGGCATGAACGGGAACGTGAACGCCACGTTACCGAGCGGCACCATAATAGTCATTGCCTACATGGTCCAAAGACAGGAGACGGAGTCAGTATATGCTGCTACGACATGCAGGCTTCTCTTTTGCGCTCAATATACCAGCCAGAGAATGTTGGCACTGCCAAACTTGAGAATCAGGATGATCAGCAGATTGTACGTCACGTTGAAGAGCAGGTACGTAGTCACGTAAAGCGTAGCCTTCTCACAGTCGTCCTTGTGCGGGCCGTCCATGATGGTGTTCTCGCCCAAGTAGCACTTCATGCCGTCGTACAGACTGGAGAGCAGGTGGTCTGGCTCCACCGGCGGATCGCCCACCATGGCGGCCGGGATCGTGAGCGGGATGGCTACGCAGAACTGGAACACAGCGACCCATCCGTTCAAGAACACAGCGTCCAGCTCTGCCTCGCCCAGCGCCTTTTCCTTGTACACGCTCGAGAGGCACATGGGGATGCAGCTGAGGATCATGGCGAAGGCCCAGAACACTGTCGCATGAGCATCACCACCAGAGGAGCTGCCGCCCATGCCAGGACCCAGCACGATGACCAGGCCCAGCGTCACGACTACAGCGCCTACATACTGGTACACAGAGTACCGCGCCTTGAGCAGGATGCTGGAGATGACCATGGACACGGGGATGGCTGCCTGGCCAAGCAAGATGAGCAGCGATCCACCGAGATATGTCGCTGCGAAGGTCTGCAGGATGCCAGCGACGCCGTCCAGAGAGCCCATGACTGCAAACTTTCGCTTGGGGATGCTGCGCTGGTCCCATGTGATGGCGCTGCCGTATTTGATCATGGGGATGATGTATGCAAAGCTGATGGGGATCTGCAGCAGATACAAAGCGACATCCATGAGCTCAATGACAATGGCATGGGATCTACAAGACAGTTTATACATAAATGAAGGTCGTGAGCAGGTTGAGGAACGTTGGATAGTTACGCATCGGAATGGTCTGCAGTCTAATAGGCCACGTTAGTCTCTTGGACACATGCATATCATCCAATGCCATGGACTCACTTCTGGAAGACTGCGCAGCAAAGCCCAAGAGCATGAGCACTCAGACGAGACACATGGAGAGCAGACGCAGGTACTCACTCTTGTTGCCCAGCCCCACGAACACCATGGCGATGAAGCTGATCACGAGCTTCTCGCTCTTCTCCGCTGCCATGTTGCTGATGTATCTGATCTCGGTCGGGGAGCGAGGTTTGGTGTTCTTTCACCAGTGGTACCATTTGGAGTGGTACAGGCATTCTGTGACCCATCGCCAGACGCGCAGCCTCATCATGGGCGGCATTGCGGTCTCGGGCGCGGTCTTCTTGCTATCGCTCGTACTCACTGGATGGACAGGCGTGGCGCTCATCCTCACCCCTGCGCTGTTGCTCATGGCGCTCACGCGCAGTCTCAGTCCTTTAGCGTCGCTCGTGCCGCTGGCCACGACTGCGTACCGCTCTATCGTGCGCACAGTGTAGGTGTCTCTATTGCCTTCATGCGAATCGCTGTTGCTCAACGTGCGATGCTGTGGCTCTTGCACAGGCAATGGGCGTGGATGGGTAACGTGGTACTCCTGCTAGAGAAGCTCATGGGCATCCACGTGTGCGTGTACGGCGACGCGCAGACCAAGGCGAGCGAGAAGACCATGCTGGGCGAGCGAGCGCTCTGGATGTCCAACCACCGCACGCGCATCGACTGGATGCTGCTCTGGAGCGTGGCACTGCGCACGCGCACGCTGCACCAGATGCGGATCGTGCTCAAGGCGCCACTGCGCAAGATCCCGATCTTCGGCTGGGCCATGCAGCACTTCGTGTTCCTCTTCCTGCAGCGGCAGTGGGCGGACGACCAGGTCTATCTCCACAAGCTACTCTCGTTCCTCACGACGCGAGAGCCTGAAGCCTCGTACCTCATCTTCCCTGAGGGCACGGACCTCAGTGAGACCAACCGCGACAAGAGCAACGGCTTCGCGGCCAAGACCGGCTTGCCGCCGCGTGAGTACACGCTGTATCCGCGCACGACCGGGTGGACGTTCATGTTCCCATTGCTGCACAAGCATGTAAACGCAGTGTACGACATCACGATGTTCTACGTGGACCACTCGGCCAAGGAGCGGCCGTCCGAGGCCTCGCTGCTCTCGGGCCGCATGCCGCGCATGATCCACTTCTACATTGAGCGCGTGGAGGTCCAGGAGCTGGCGAAGGTGCAAGACCAATCGGACTGGGTTAAGGCCCGCTTTACGCGCAAGGAAGAGATGCTCAAGTCCTTCTACGAGCAGAACGGCCAGCTGCCTGAGGGAGCACAACGCATGTTTGAGCGCGACCAGAGCACGATGTTTGCGCTGGTGCTGGCCATGTGGCTGCTGCTGATCTTCTTCTGGGTCGAGTACGTCTTCGTCTGGGGCGTCTGGGGCTGGCTGTTGGGCGTGGCAGTGATCGGAGGCTACACCTGCAGCACGCTCTACTTCTCGGGTGTCGATGGGTATCTCGTCAACACGCTGTAACGTGGGGGAAGTTGCATCAATCGGCTTCCTAGTGTGACACATTTCGATCTCGATGCTCATCAAGCGGGTCCAAGACAAGAGAGAAGGAGGCATGAGGATGGTAAATAACGATTTCTGGTACTTAAATACAGCAAATATGCAGCTCACGCGATCACATCAAACAGAACGGCGAATTACGAAGCGAGTCTCCGGCATCTGCAGGGCAGACCACGGGTGAGTTGGGCTCGGACCGGCCTGTAGAGCCCATGGTGAGCCACGGATGACCCAGAGCCTGGCTGGCAGTGATTCTCACGGCCGGGTCCTTGTCCAACAACTTGTTCAGCAGATTGAGCAGGTCTGGGGACGCTGTCATCTTGCGTGGGAACTCCAGCGGCTGGTACGTGCAGCTGCTGGGCGGGTAGAACGGCGCGTAGCCAAAGACCATCTCGTACAGCAGCACGCCGGCGCTGAACATGTCAATGGGCGGGCCGTACTGCTTCTGACCCATGAGCAGCTCTGGAGCGATGTAGCCCACGGTGCCGAAGATGCCAGTGAACGGCAGTGACGTCTGGTCGGCATTAAAGGCGCGCGAGGCACCAAAGTCACACAACTTGGCTTGGCCGTGATGCAGCAGCACGTTGTGGGGCTTGATATCGTGGTGCACGATGTTGTTGCGGTGCAGATACTCGAGCGCTAGTAACAGCTGACGGAAGACCTCGCGGCTTCTGCCTTCGTCGAGACCGGCGTAGCTGATGATTGTCGAGAGCGCGCCGTGATCGGCTCGTTCCAGGATGAAGTAATGCGCTCCGTCGTCTTCAAACACGTCGATGAGCTTGATGATGTGCGGATGGTCCAGCGCCTTGTGGATGATGCGTTCTCGGATCACTGACTGCTTTTCTTCGGCCGAGATGAGCACGTTCTTAGGCACGATCTTCACGGCGACTTCCTGGTGCGAGCCGACGGCTTCGCCGGCGCAGACTTTGCCGTACGCTCCGTTGGCGAAGGACTCGCGGATCAGGTACTGGCCGTGCATGGCCTTCTCCCGGGATGTGAGCTTGGACGCCTCCGTGGCGCCGTACTTTTCTGGCTTGCCGCAGGGCGTGACTCGGGCCGCCACGTTCTCCAGCTCCACAAAAGAGATGTTGACCGGGGGGTCCATGAACGGCTCATCCTCTGGGACGCTCATCTCGGGGCGTTCCAGTTTGCTATTCACGGGCTTGGTAGCATCGTCGATTGAGGACGTGGACCGCTTGCGCGTGGCCGTGAGTCGCGCTTCTTCGACGCTGAGTGAGCGCAGATAGCGTCGGTCGCGGTCAGCGCGCTGACGGAACCAGGTCGGGTCAAGGCCGCAGCGCACGCGGTTGCAGATCACGACGTCCTGCTCGGCGATGCTGAAGTTCCGCAGGAATATGAGCTTCTTGCCGTTCTTGCGCGCGTTCTCTCGGCTCTGCTCCTCGATGGCCTTGGCGCCCATGTTGGACGTCGGGTTCTCGGGCTTGCTGTAGGAGCGGCGAAACGGGCAGCGGCCGTCCTTGAGCGGGAGCCGCTCGTGCTCCTGCTGGTCTTCGGACGCCGCGTGACGACGCCGGCCCATACGCAGCAGCGCCACGTCGTTGGCCGTGAGCTTAAGCACGTCGGCCGTCATGGCTTAACTATAGAATTTGAAATAGACGCTTGGGATGGACGGGGTTTCCAATAATGGCTCCTGGACTCAATGGGTTTCCGCTTGAGAGACGCCTCTGGATGGATTTTCGACCAGAAACGCCTAACTACTTATGGATAAAGTGTTGAAGTGATTTCCACCAATGGGTGCACACCATGAAGCTATGGCAGCCAATCAACGGGCGTGCAAGAGAATGTACGCGACACTGATTGGTCGTTTTTATACCACGGCTTCAAGTTCAACAGCTGTGTTGACGAGAACGCAAGTAAGGCGAGAGATTGGGTTATTCCGGTTTTTATGTGGGTTTTACAGTTATGTACGCGATTACCCCAAGCAAAAAAGAAAGGGTGTTTGGAGAAGCATAGTGGCGTCATGAGCCCTAAATGGCCATTTCGGAACCCATGCGCGGCAATGAGTAATGCGGTAGGATGACGTCGATACATTGTGTGAGATGACCGCAGAGGGACGATAGATGGATGCGGAGGATGGGGCAGGATCTTCTTCTAGTTCTGCTGGAGTATTGAGCCAGGGGAAGCAAACGGCTGGCGGGAAAGAAAGGTTCGATGGAATAGACGCTGCCGTCAGGCCGCTCGCGCCACAAAGACATGGAGACGATTGGGCCGTACGCCACCGCTCGCCATCCTCCTTGCCCTCTTTTTCTCAGCCATTGTTTCGACCCAATGGTTGTTTAACCTGCAGCTGGGCTTGGGTGAAACTGTTAAACCCAATATTTTACTCGAATTTTCGGTATTTTTTAGCGCCAAGATCACATAGAGCCGCAACACCAGCATGCGAAGGCGTTGTCGATGGGGCGTTGAGTCCCCAGCTAAGTATCGATGACGCCAGAAGGTTAAAGGAGTAAAGACCCATCCCGTCCGCAGCTGCGAAACCTTCCAGTACGGATGCGTTGAGGCGTCTTTGTGATGGATGCAGACAGTGATGACCCAAATTCAAGTCGGCTAGGTACCGTACTTTCTGCTCACAAGGAACAGTTGCAGCCTTAAGGCCACATGGCTACATGTATTGAGTGGTGGCTGCCATTTCTGAGGCATTGCATTGCATGGTGTATAATATACCAACACAGCAGCAGACCGAGTTGTCGCCATAGAACCCTTCCAAGTCGCTCGATCTGGAAAATCCCAGATGGACAATCTAGAGCTTTCGATTGGTCATTGCTGGCCACCACCAACCCGTCGCTGGCTACGGTTGAAGATCGACTAATTTGGTGCCAGTGCTATCCTGAACGATGACACGTGCTTATCAGAGGTGCCACTCAGGACCTTGTTTACATCCGCTATGGGGTTGGTTGTCATCACACGAGAAGCCACTGCTCACTTGGGCGCAGTTTCTATGCTGTTGAAGCTATCTATGGCGTAATATTAGGGCTCGTGTTACGACACTTTCAGTATCCAGGACGCAGTCTGTTGGCTGTCCAATCTAGATACTTTCAAAGTGGACCACCTCAAGAAGGCGTCTTTGAAGCAAAGGGATACAGCATTGTTTCAACGCAATTCAGAGCAACTGGACCAAACGATTGACAAAGATTCAACTTACACTGCGCTGACAAGTGTGAAGATCACAATTTCAAAGCCAAGAGAGAAGCCAACTGATGACAATTGAGTTATGTTGAAGATAGAGAAAACGATAAAATGCGATGCTCGTGCAAATGGTTGGAATCCTCCAATTCATGAAGCGATGATTGCCACCGACAGACCAGAAAGCGTATTTGAACAGAGAATACACAGCCTGATGCATCTTTTTCAAGGATAATATAACCAGACATTCATGTACAAACAGTATCTACTGATGTAGCCACTTGAGAATGCAGAATCGACGGGGGAATGCTTCGCTTCGTAATGGATCGGTAGACAGGATGTCACATTCTCATATCCATTATCAATTACCGCTTGGAAACCTGAGATAACGTTGATCTCATCGGCTAATCAAGATTTCATGTAGTCACTGAACGAATTTGAGATACCATTCGTTGAGGCAGCTGTTAATATTTGGACTCTATATCTTGTTCGATAGCGTTCATACAGTCATTTTAAAACGTCCAAATGGCCACAAGAAGCTACTCCAATCGCTGTGCACGATGTCCATCCTGCTACTCGTGTTCATGCCACTGGCTTCGCTTCCGACTTCTACTCATGAAAGTAGATTTTTGACGGTATTCAAGTGGCAAAAAAATGCTGCATTATTCATGCAAACAATCGAACGATCTCAAGACTGAACAGTGCTCCATTGTGATGGGCTCAATCGTCGATAGCGAAATTCCACAATTCAAGTGGACCCACTTATCATATCGAGGTCCTTCGTGCCTTTAACCACCAACATGCATTGCTCCACGTCACGACCGCCGCGTTCGTACGATCTCCATGTTTCCAGTTCCAACGGCAGCTTCAAGAATGTAGGTCTTCGTGTTAGCCAGCCGATGGTCGTAGAGATACTGGAACATCTCCATATTTCTAACGCTCGCAACCTCACTATGAATTCTATAATCCAAGTCTTCTTGCAATCCCCACTACGACACTTGTATTTCTTTAGAAACCATTAAATGCTGTGATACTGATCCATCAATGCGATCTCTTTAGCATCCAGCGAATCATCCTGAAACTTGTACTCGGTTGCAATCCACTGTACCACTTCCAGATGGCCGTTTAAAGCAACTTTCTTGTGGGCTTTCTCGGCACTTGCGCATGGGATCTGCTGAACCATACAATGGAGAACGTCAAGATGGCCCCCTCAACCTGCATCTGCGATGGTTGTTCTATCACTTGATTCACGTAACTGTGAGTCTCAACCCATTTCAGAAACGCTAGATCTCTTATCCATACGGAATCTCCAAGTTGACATGGTGGAAGTGCCATGGATCCAGTAGGCAATCTTTGGCATTGAGATCACTAAAGCCTTTTGCATTCCATCAGTGTAACGAACGAGAATACCTACATTATACAGCCTCTGGATGACGTTCACGTGACTTGTATGTTGCTAGGCGCAAAATATCGGGCATGTTTGGTCCAGCGGGCAGGTACTTGGCACCAGTGCAAGACGCTCGGAAGTCCTCTAGGTGCTGCAACTCCGGCATTAAAGATGAACCCAGATTCTCAGAAGTCGTAATCACACCAGACCAATGCAGAGGATGCCTAGCCTTGGAATCTTTCTCCAGAGTCCACTTGTGCGAGTAGTCTACGAAGTGCTGACGTATTGTGCCACATGCGGCAGCTACATGATCGACAGAGGCGGGCGCTTCAGCAGCAGCTGTGGATTCTGCGTGTTGCACTCTTGTAGTCGAGCGTCCACAGTGCCGGGAAGTCACTTCGATTTCCGGCAGCGGCAGCGAGAGCGATCACGGTATCCTGGGTCGCTTGACTTTCTTTCAGAGTTGTTTCCTTGCCTTCACGAATGTCTCCCTTCAGTTCGTTGGTCTTCTCGCAATATATTTCTTTGATCGCATTAAATTTCGTTGATATCGTGTTGAGTATAACTGCATTGTCACTCATTTCGAGATACTATCTCGCCTTGTGCTGGTCCCACGCCACACTTTGTCGTGAACCAGTCCATCGTCGGTGGCAAGAGAGTTATAAAGTCCTGGTTCGACTCTGCAGAAGTTGATCCATCTCGTGTCTGTATAGCTCGCATCTTTCGCTGGTCCGCCACGAGTTCACCACTTCTATCTTCTTTCCTTTGCTCGCCACAGTATAACGAGTGACCCATAGACCCAAATACGACTCCAGCAGCTTTTCTAGGCTTGAACTATACCATTTCAGAAGATCCCAAGCTCGTTCAAGCGACGAGGCGGCCACACTGATCCGAAGCGCATGAGTTTTGTGGTCGTGCCGCTCTACGATACGCTCGGCCCTGATGCTGTGCCGTACATCGTGAACCACACCGCTGGCCCATATCTTCAAGCGTGGGATCATCTCTGGACACATCGGGAACCACGGGCAAGCCTAAGGGTGCCATCCTTACGCACTGCAACATCGCGTGTGTGACCGAGATCTCGGCAGAACGGCTGCCGGTGCCGGCCTTCCCGTTCTCGATCCTGCGGTGTCCCGTAGAGCGGCCGCTGGCCACCGTCCATAGCAGCGCCGCGAAGGAAGCAGTGATACAGCGTCTGCCGCGGCTCGTGCAGAGGAATCATGCCTGAGCAGTATACTGGCCCGCGATTCGGTTCGCGCGAGTCCGGCAGCTCCTTGGTATGCGCATGGAGCCCATGACTCGGTGGTGGAATACGAAAAAACGCGACTGTTTGTGATGGGGCGGTACATCACAATGGCGTGCGGCTGGCGGGAGCTCCTGGCGCCTTGGGCCTCTGCTCTGTGTGGCTGCGTGGCGGTCGAGCATCGACGCAAGCGGGGACATGGCCCAGCACAGGTGGCAGGGCTCTCGGTGCACGTCCCACAGTCGCTCTGTGCGCAATGGGACCGGATCCAGACGCTGCGTGAGGCGCTAGAGCTGCTCCAAGTGCTGGCAGTCGTGGATCCACATGCGTGGCGAGAGAAGACTGCCGAGTGGATGTGAGCGAACAGGAGCTGAAGCAGATGCTACACTGGAGCGGACAGGATGCCGACGTACGCATGTCTCCGTGGATCTCTCTGAGCTTCAAAGGCGAAGACGGAAGCGATCTGCTGCCAGTCGCCCATCAGCTGCTGCTGGCGCTCGATCACGCTTCCATGAGTCAGGCATATCGCGTGGCCATGCACCAACTCCTCTCTGTACACGATGCCCAGCAGGACAGGATGGAAGTTGCGATTCTGCTGGTCCAGACCCGCTTTTGCCTGTGATTTGAGCCGCCAGCATCGCTCAACGACGAACAG